>JARYGA010022219.1:0-21956 GCA_030545235.1 Helianthus tuberosus
CAGTTATTCAGGATTCCTCATCCCGTTGAGTTCGACTAAATGTTCAAAGCGAGCCCTGTCAAAAGCTTTAGTATAAAGATCTGCCAGGTTATCTAGTGTGTCGACTCAGCACTTTGAACTTCATTTTAAATCAATCAATATATATATATATATATATATATATATATATATATATATATATATATATATCGACAATCTCACATCCCCCGTCATGTGCCTAGAGCAGCCACTATCAACCTACCATAAGTTGATAATCCTCCTTAGCAGCTCCTGCACACACCAACTAAGAAATTAGTTAGATTGGGGGACCCAAGCCTTAATGGTCTTGGGTCGTCCAAATTCACCAACTACTGGAACATCCATCCAATATCCATTACTCCTAACAGGAGTCTTGGATCTCAGACCTGTTGATGGAATTTGATTTTGACTTCCACTAGGTCTTTGGTCCTGAGGGTTCCTATACATGTTTGGACTATTTGACCTTTGGAAATTTTGATTTTGGTACCTAGAATTTTGATTCCAAGAAGCATTATTGTTGTAATTTCTAAAGCCATTGTTATAAAAAGTTTGACCACCATTATTTTGGTATCGATTTTGATATTGACCTTGACTTCTGAAATTATTTGAATTATTATTGTTCATTCTTGGTGAACTGCTTCTAGGTCTCTCGTATCTTCCTGGTGGAGATCTAGGCTGAAATCTTTGTTGATTTCGTTGAAAACGAGGAACTTGTAGAGTTCCTTTTTCAGCCTTATCTACACCAACAACAACATTTTCTGATTGCTTAGGAGCAGATTTCTTTGGAAAGTTGGACTCCTTCTCCTGTTTATCACCACTATTCTCTGGTGACTTCTCTCTCTTTCTCTCACTAACTTGTGCTTCACTCTTTTTGTTAGGACAGCAGCTAGCTACATGTCCTTTGGTGTGACATTTGAAGCACGATCTCTTTTTCGAAGACTTCTTATCTGAAGCCTTTGAACTAGATTCGGGTTTTGATGATGATGCCTTAGAAGGATTTGGTTCAGTTTGCTTAGTTTCAGAATTTTCTTTGTTCTTATTTTTAGCAAACTCTACATTAGATTCGTTTTCAATAACAGCTGTTTCATCTTTCATGTCACTTCCTTGAACAAAATTAACACTTTTAACAAAAGTTGGATTTTTATTCTTAGGATGTGATGTGTTCTTTTTCAAAACAGGTTTGCTGTTATTATCCTTCTTAGCATCAGGACTCTCAAAAACATTTCCTTGACATGAAGTGGAACTACTTGGTGATGTTGACCCAAAGTTCATGAGCTCATCTTCATCAGGCAAGAAAGAATAGTCATGACTAACAGGAGGTGGAACTTCATTGAAACCATGAAATCCCACACTGGTTTTGTCATTACTTTTCTTCAAGCCACCCATCATATGTTTCATAACAAAAGTAGAGTCCCTGAATTGACCTAATTTCTTTTCAAGTTCAACAATTTTGAGTTGTGCATCTGACAACTCTTTGCATTTTTCAGAAATCTCTTTTGTTTTCTCAGCCATCATTTCATGAGCTAAGTCTATGACTTGAAGTTTTTCATTTAATTTGCAGGTTAATGAGTCAATTTTACTTTCATAACCTTTTATCTTCTTCAAGTATGACGATTCGTTTCTTTTAGCAAAAAAGTTAGATTCTTTAATGTTAGACATCTCGCTCACCAGACTTTGGTTTTGTGTTGACAACCTGTCAACCTCACCCTGTAATTCATGACATTTTAAACACACAGAATTAGACTTTACCTCTCCTGTTTGTTTGTCAAGATTGGCCATTAGTGCTGCAAGTTGAGCTTTCACTCTTTTGTATTCAGCTTCCTTTTCTTCAGCTTCCTTTTCTTGGTCAGACTTTTGCTTTTCTTCTTCAGCATCTGTTGTCTGATCAGCCTTCTTTTCTTCAGCTTTACTCTCTTTCTTCACTTCAGCCTCAGCATCCACTTTTGCTTTAGCATCTCCCACAGTAGCTTCACCATCATCAACTGGAGTTATCTCTGCCATGAATGCCTGTGTGACATTGTCATCATTTTCCAAGTGAACACTCCAGTCATATGAACCTTCTCTAGCTGTAGAGATTAGCGCTCTCGAGTTAGAGTTGTTTGAAACATTTCTATTGTTTGAACTCTGACTCGACGTATCCTGCTTTTGTTTTTGACATTCCCTGGCGAAATGCCCATAACTTTGACAGTTGAAGCATCTCACTTTGGTCTTATCAAAACCAACAGTCTTTCCTATAAACTTTCTTCCTGTTCGGTTCATAAATCTCTTCACTCGTCTGGTAATCATGGCCATTTGCCACTGCAAATCCATATCTTCAAGATCATCAGGGTCAATCTGATCATAATCTTCATCTAAAGTAGCAGAATCAGATATCTTTCCCTGAATGTAGTTTTCATATGAAGCAACAAATGAAGCAAGTAGAGCAAGATGCTCTTCAGCAGACTTCACACTCATTGGCATCGACTTAACACCACTGCTCAGCTTAGAACCTAATGTTCTCTTGGCTCCTGATGATCCTCCTGAAGCAGCTACAAAACACACATCACCATCTTCATTGACTGTGACCTGCTCATTCTCACACGAAAGAAAAGCAGTAGCAGAGTCGCTAGAAGCGTTGTGAGATGAAGAAGATGCAAGCCTATTGTAAATCGATGGATCTTGAACCTAGTCATATCCAGTGTCTCATAAGCTCTCAGCTTTCCTACCACTTCTTCCAGCTCCTTTGTCTCATAATCTGCCTCTCCCTTAATCATGAGAGTGTAGATATCCCACTTAGTAGGTAAGGCATCGAGCAGCTTGTCATTCTTCTCAACATCAGAATAGCAATCGATCTCATAATTCTCCATTTCTGACATCAGATGGTAGTAACGAGGGATGATGTCCTTAAGTGACTCATGTTTCATGTATTTGAAAACAGCAAACTGCTTCTTCAGAAGATCAACTTTGTTTTTCTTGACATCTGCATTTCCCGCATATCTTTTCTCCAATGCATCCCACATATCCTTTGAGTTTGTGTACTTCTTGAAAGTATGCTTGATGCTATCAGGTAAGGACATTTTAATAGCAGCCAAGGCTCTCTTTTCAGCCTCATACATCTTTTTATCAGCATCTTCCATGTTCACATAAGCTGTTCTATGTGGTCTGCCCTCAAAGTCGTGTGTAGGGTTTGTGTACCCATCTTCAATGCATATCCACATACGAGTATCCTGATATTCAATGAAGGATTGAAAACGATCCTTCCATGTCAAATAATTTTCCACCTTCATCATCTTAGGTGGCTTGTTGGTAGTGCCAACCTCATGCTACATTTTCAAAAGCTCATTCAAAGTAGACATGTTCGACATTTTAAACGTTGCAGACTGTTAAAACCGTACAAAATATCTCCGAAAACAGTGGTTACCAAATTACACCGTTAGAATCGTCTCGAAAAGACGAATCCAATGATATCTAATGTCGAAAACCGAATCGTCTCGAAAAGACGAATCCAATGATATCTAATGTTTGGTCATTAAAAATTTAAAACATTTTAAAATGATCACTACATGTTAACGATGTTCGGTTTGATAAACAACTAAATCAAAATATGGAAGCTTGAACTTTTGATCGTGTTCGGTTCTTCGTTAAGCTTGATCGTCATCCGGTGCTTCAAACCATTACCTATATTTCATAAATCATGAAATACGTTAGTTACAAGTAGTTTATAGCGTAACTAATTAAGCCCAATTGCTAAAAATAACAAAAAATAAATTTTCCTAACTAACCCGCTGTAAGCTACGGCTCTCTGCCGTAACTTATGGCTAGTGATTTCTGTTTGAACAGCAGACACCTGCCGTAGCTTATGGCAGGCTGAGCTGCAACTTTTCCAACATTTTCCTTTTTACGTAAAACTCTGTAACTTCTCGGATATTAATCTGATTCACTTCAAACTTGTTTCTAAATGACCGTAAAACATTTTTCTACGTAATTAACCTGAAATCCTTAACCCAGATTCATAACTTTTATGAATTACACAACCATTACCGGTTTATGCACATTTTTATTTTAACTCGTTATGTAATTAAGCACTTAAGCTTAATTTATTTGCATCTCTTCATATCTCATATTCCCACTCTATGATGTTCATTCAACTATCATCACAACTTCAATTGTGATGGGTTATGATAAGAAAATTCATTATATTCCTATTCTAACCTCGAGTTTGACACGTTTACAAAAATGATCCCTTATGTTGCATTAGGCCGAAACGACACTTTTACAAAAATGATCCCTTGTGTTGCATTAGGCCGAAACGGTTTAAGCCTTCCTCTTTATACTACCGGAAGGATTGACCAAATTATAAAACTTATATTTTGTAACAACCCGTTTTGTGAAAGTCAAAGTACAAGTCAAAGTCAAAGTCAAAGGAAGAAAAGATTGCTAAATGCAATCTGTCACTCCTTGCTTAATCATTGATTGTACTCCTTGACTTGTAATCGATACTCTAGTTTAAATTACTTTAGTTGTATTATGTGGAGTAAATGCTAATAATCGTAACTTATCGCTATCGCATCGCAATACGAATTATGAGTTCTATGTGTGTGCTATTATGTGTTACTTGTGCATGTTTATATTGTTTGAGGTGATGTTAATCGCAAACGCAATCGCAACTCTATCACAATGCAATCTCGTCACAACACAAAACGCAGAATGGGTATGTTTAGGTTTATGACTGTTAGTTAGGATATTTGTGTAATTAATGTGTAATACTATCGCATCGCTTACTCGCATCGCAATGCTCAACGCACGAAACAAAACATCGATGATTTGTTTGATCAATTACAAGGTGCTACATATTTCTCGAAGATCGATCTACGCTCCGGTTATCACTAGATACTAATTCAAGAGGAAGATATACCCAAAACTACTTTTCGAACCCGATATGGTCACTACGAGTTTGTTGTTATGCCCTTTGGTTTAACTAACGCCCTCGCAGTCTTTATGGATATAATGAATCGCGTGTGTAAACCCTTTCTCAACCGCTTCGTCATCGTGTTTATCGATGATATCCTGATCTATTCCAAGTCAAAAGCCGAACATGCGCGACATCTCAGTTTGGTTCTTGAACTACTCCAGGGAAACCGTCTCTACGCCAAGTTCTCTAAGTGCGAATTCTAGCTCGAGGAGGTTCAATTCCTCGGTCACATTGTCAATAGTCAAGGTATTTACGTCGATCCCATGAAGATTGAAGCTGTTAAGAGCTGGATTACACCAAAGAACCCGTCTGAAGTCCGTTCTTTTCTCAGACTAGCAGGCTACTATCGTCGATTTATCGAAGGATTCTCAAAAATTGTTGTGCCGCTTACTTCTCTCACGCATAAAGACAAGCCTTTTGTTTGGGGAACTGAATAAGAGACTTCCTTTCAAACTCTTAAGCATATACTCTGTAATGCTCCTGTTCTAGCTTTACCCGATGGAAACGACGACTTTGTAGTATATTGCGATGCCTTTAACCTCGGTCTCGGTTGTGTTCTCATGCAACGAGACAAGGTTATCGCGTATGCATCTCGTCAGCTCAAGATCCACGATAAGAACTATACAACCCATGATCTCGAGCTTGATGCAGTTATTTTTGCGTTAAAGGTATGGCGACACTACCTGTATGGTACCAAGTGTACGGTCTTCACCGACCATAAGAGCCTCCAACACATCCTTAACCAGAAAGAGCTGAATATGTGCCAACGCCGATGGGTTGAACTCCTCAACGATTACGACTGCGAGATTTGTTACCACCCTGGCAAAGCAAATGTCATGGCCGATGCTCTCAGTCGATGAAGCTATTTGCATAGCATTCATAATACCCAAGCCCAGTACAATCTCGAAGCTCTTATACGTGATGCTCAACATGCTTGTTTCACCGAACGCACTTTGAAGAAGGAAAGGATTATCAATAACGGCGAACAACTAGTGAATAATTCGAGTGGTATATTTCACTATCTAGACCGAATTTGGATTCACAAACGCACCAACCTACGACAGATTCTACTAGACGAAGCCCACAAGTCTCGATATTCTATTCATCTCGGTGCGGATAACATGTACCAGGATCTTTGCTATAAGTACTGGTGGCCGGGCATGAAGAAGGATATCGCTATCTACGTTTCGAAGTGCCTAACCTATTCGAAAGTCAAGGTCGGGCATCAACGCCCCTCTGGCTTACTCGTACAACCCGAGATCCCCGTGTGGAAGTGGGAGAGTATAGCTATGGACTTCATAACGAAACTTCCGCGCACGCCATCAGGTCACGATAGCATCTGGGTTATCGTTGATCGTCTTACTAAATCTGCTCATTTTCTGCCGATACGAGAAGACTTTAAGGTAGAACGATTAGCACGAATCTACACCAACAAAATTATTTGTCGACATGGGACGCCTCGTGACATCATCTCTGATGGCGATGGTCGGTTTACCTCGCGCCTTTGGGAAACGTTTCAATCTGCTCTCGGTACTACTCTTAATCTAAGTACCACTTTCCATCCCCAAACCGACGGTCAGACTGAACGAACGATCCGTACCCTTGAAGACATAGATTTCGGTGATAATTGGGATGTGCACTTACCTTTAGTTGAGTTCTCGTACAACAACAGTTATCATTCTAGCATTCAAATGGCACCATTTGAGGCATTATACGGAAGAAAATGTTGATCGCCTATTGTATGGCACGAGATCGGAGACGCGCAAATTACCGGTCCTGAGCTGTTGCAAGAAACGACTGACAAAATTCTCCAGATCCGAGACAATCTGCTGAAAGCTCGGAGTCGTCAGAAAAGTTACGCCGATAGACGCCGTAAGCCCCTTGAGTTTGACGTTGGCGATCACGTACTCCTAAAGGTTTCACCTTGGAAGGGGGTGATCAGATTCGGCAAGAAAGGAAAGCTCGCACCTCGATATGTTGGACCCTTTAAAATTCTGGAAAGAATTGGCAAGGTAGCCTATAGACTCGAACTACCGGAGGAACTTAGTAATGTCCACCCGACTTTCCATGTCTCGAACCTCAGAAAGTGTCTAGCTGAGCAGAATTTACAAGTGCCACTTGAGGACCTACAAGTGGACGAAACATTACACTTCGTGGAAAAGCCAGTCGATATCATGGATCGAGAAACCAAGCAGCTCCGACACTCACGCATTCCCATTGTGAAGGTTCGCTGGGAAGGCAAACGCAGCGCCGAGTTCACCTGGGAACTCGAAAGTGACATGAAGGCTAAGTACCCACAGCTATTCGTTACGCCTGCGCCTTAATTTCGGGACGAAATTTCCTAAAGTAGGGGAGGCTGTAACAACCGGTTTTGTGAAAGTCAAAGTCAAAGGAAGAAAAGATTTCTAAATGCGATATGTCACTCCTTGCTTAATCATTGATTGTACCCCTTGACTTGTAATCGATACTCTAGTTTAAATTACTTTAGTTGTATTATGTGGAGTAAATGCTAATAATCGTAGCTTATAGCTATCTCATCGCTATCGCATCGCAATACGAATTATGAGTTCTGGATATTGTTTTACGTGTGTGTGCTATTATGTGTTACTTATGCTTGTTTATATTATTTGAGGTGATGTTAATCGCAAACGCAATCGCAACTCGATCACAACGCAATCTCGTCGCAACACAAAACGCGGAATGGGTATGTTTAGGTTTATGACTGTTAGTTAGGATATTTATGTAACTAATGTGTAATACTATCGCATCGCAACGCTCAACGCACGAAACAAAATGTCAGAAACCAACTCACAAAACCCATCCGATCGAATGACCATTCGATCGAATGGTCATCTGTCCGGATGAGCATCCGATCGGATGGCCATCCGATCGAACCACCCTTCGTTCGCACTACTACACCGCCTTTTCTCCTCTCTTGCCTATAAATAGCACCTGTCACATCACATGAACAGTGATGTGACATCTATCGTTCGACCAACAAGTTCCAGCCCTATTTTCTCTTGATCTCGCGCGATTTTTGTAAGTTTGTCAACCCAAATCTTGTACTTCTATGATCCACACACACTTCTTCATCATTTTCACCAAGAAATCTTAACTTTCCACCATGGAATCGGCTGATTTGGGCTGTTCTAGGGTGATGTCATCATGAGTTCTCATGAACTTCAGAGTGTGACCTCATTCCACCAAGAACAACTCAGATCTAAGAGATTTCAATATGTTTTAACACTGATTTCACCTAAATCTAAACGTTTTCATGCCGATTTAAGCTTCTTCCAACACTTTTACACTCTTTTACTCAAAACCGATAGAATCAGAGCTTGTTCAGGCCTTCCATTCGTTCTATAGTGAAGGATTGGACTGAGAATAGATTCTATCGAAGAGATGACTGATTAACGGGTTGAACATGAATGACCGTTAGGAACAGTTAACTGACCGGATGGGGTGTTTCACATCCGATCAGATGACTTGGACTTGATGGGGTTTTCCGTTGTTCGACACGCCGTCGTACCGTCTCGGTTCAAACACCAAGACTTTCTCAACTTAGCAAATTTCGCAGATTTCAAAACGAACAAATTACCAAACGGGTTGCCGTCCGATCGGATAGCCATCCGATCGAACGACAATCTGATCGGACAACTTGTGGTTCTGGACACTTAACAATTTTTACAAAAACATAAAGAAGACCAATTTCAGCGAAGCGCCATCCGAACGGACGGCCATCCGTCCGGATGACCCTCCGGCCGGATGACTTGATTTGTAGAAACACTTCTTGTTTTATCAAATGCTACAACGAAAACTTCAAAGTTCCATCATACACAAACACATCCATCCCAGACGAGTGACCCTCCGAGCGAATGGCCATCCGTCCGGATGACCATCCGTCCGGATGACCATCCATCCGGAAGGTCATCCGATCGGATGACAATCTGTCCCACACTTCACTCTGCCCCGTTTTACGCACCGTTCAACGCTTATACTATCGTACCGTGTTCAGGCTAATCTCTTAGCGCTCCCTTCAATCCAAGAGAGTGTTTATTTACTAAACATAATCTGTGAGTATACTCGATCCCTTTTAGCTTTAAGCACTTTTGGGTGTTACATACGTTACCTATATCAAATCACATCAATCACACAACGCAAATACATTTTACACGCTAACCACTCTGCATGTTATACGTGTTACTCGATGAATGCTTGTATGTTATGTCTACACAGTGATTGTTGCCCGACACCTTAGCAACGATAGTACTATAGTTTGGACTCAGAACCTGTCGTGGACGGGGGTTGCTAAGGGTATTTCTTCATATGTCACAGTGGTGATATGTGTTGCGCACTCTACAACTCGAAGTCACGTCTGTGCATATTTCATGTGTATTGACTTTTACTTTAACGTATGTAACAGGTGTTTAAGGTGCTAGGATTGCTTGCTATCATGGAATCAAGTCTAGGGGAGTCTAGAAACAAACAATTAATATATTGAGTTGTCGGAACTATGATTCGTCTTTGAGATAACTATGTCTGTAATAACTGCTTTATTTGATAAGTTATGGTATGGGACATAATATTAATTATCTTGTAATTTAGTTGTTATGGATTTCTCCTAAACAATCTGTTTCACTCAGTGCCACGCCCCGATGATTCCGCCATCGGTTGGGGTGTGACAGATTGGTATCAGAGCCATAACTATAGGGAATTAGGCAAGACTCGACCTAGTCCGTGTCGATGTCTTAGAAACGACCTAGTCTATTGTCTAAGTACCAGCAGACCGACTTGTGCAAACCCGGTAGGGGTTCTGTACGAACTTACTTGCTATTCCCGAATGAACTCGCTAAACATTACACTTTTGCGCGGACGTCGCATACCACCACTTCGCGCAAGGTCAGCCTTTCCTAAGGCTGGCAACTCGCACATTTTTCGAAATTTCTCGCGTAAGCAAGTGATCTAGTCGAGACTAGGTATGAAATCCGCAAACTCTCGATAAGATCGCTCGCCGACGCGACTTTTACTATAAACACGAGAATTTGCGTTAAAACAGGAGTGAAATCCATACTTCAACACAATTCTCTCTCTATCTTGTGACTCTGTCACAACAAACTGGAATGAAGTTGTTAAGTTAGGTGTGAAACCCGAATCTTGATGACTCGTACCGTTCTCTATTTTGGTTTTACGAAAACTCTCACCGAAGTCTCGATGAATTCCAACGACTTGAGTGCGTGAATGAACGAAAGGATGCGTGCCATTCACCGTATGCCGGTGATAGAGCACAGTCTATTAGGCTGAAGCATGTGCTCGAAGTCCTTGTGAGTAGTCGAACCACTTTGGGAAGTCGATGTCTACCACCCAAGACAATCCAATCGCTGATTTTATGTGTTTCAATTTTGAGCTTGCAAACCGCTGACCATGTGATTTATCGCATTTATGTGGTTTTATATGTTATGTGTGTCACGGCCCCCGACCCACCCTGGACGGAATCGGAAGCCGCGAACAGCCCAGTGGTACCGGTGATTTAATTTGAAAAATATTGCAGCGGAAATTTCATCAGGACCGTGAGTTAGGAAAAATATCAGAGTTTAGAAACACCGGATTTTATTTATTAAATAAATGGGATAAACCCATGATTTACAAAGGTAGCTTTAATAAAGATAAAATTTGATTACATAAAACAATATTTCTTAATTTGATTTAATTAATAAAATAAGCCACTTCTTGAAGCCTTTCAGTGCCGTATCCAACTCTTACTCCAATCCACTGTAATTACCTGAAATATGTTTGAAAAAGGTTTTGTCAGCGGAAATACTGAGTGAGTTCATTCCATTTTTATAAAATATATTGTTATATCTTACAGCATTAAGGTTTTTATATTTATTTATATTTACTCAACTCAATCAGTATTTGTCACATGGTGGCAGTTCCGATGTGACTGTAATCATATCACTCATTGGTTCACTTTCGTTCAATAGTGAATTTATCAAGTAATTATATTTTACTATTATTCAATTTATCTGTCACTAGGCGATTCTTGTGACGGTGATCATATCACTGTTGATCATTCTTTCAACTAATGACTCTGGTCATATCACTGTTGATCATTCTTTCAACTAGTGATTCTAATCATAACAATGTTGATCATTCTCTCAACTAGTGCCTTTGGTCATGTCACTGTTGATCATTCTCTCAACTAGTGACTCTGGACTTAGTTGTGTCCCGTGACATTATTTTGTCAAATATATTATTTATGGCACAAAACCATTTAACCCAGAAAATAACATATATCATTTTATGTCAAACTACTATATAATATGTTAATTAAATAATTATAATATCATTATTTAATATATTAACGTGACTAAGACTAAAAATGTAATCTTAGTATAGTATTATACTTGACTATTTTATTATGGTATACACCATTTAGATTTATTTCAAACATATATTAAATTTATTAACGATTTAATGTTAAAATAATATTAGTTATAAGCTATGGCTATTGAGGCATAATTCCCACTGTGATTGTGGTCATGCTATTATTATTGGCTAACTTTCTGGCAAATAGTAATGAGGATCAAATAATAAAAACCTCCCATACCGGCAGTTATTATAGAATAT
Organism: Helianthus tuberosus; assembly: GCA_030545235.1. Classification (NCBI taxonomy): domain Eukaryota; kingdom Viridiplantae; phylum Streptophyta; class Magnoliopsida; order Asterales; family Asteraceae; genus Helianthus; species Helianthus tuberosus. Next base: position 11,597 of record JARYGA010022219.1, read on the forward strand.
AAAGATTTAATCACTGTAAGTATAACTGGTAAAATTTTTTGGATTTTGGAAAGCATTTGTAAATATAATTGTATCACAAAAAGGTGATAAAAACTGTGAGAAAAGAGAATGGACTCACAAACGGTGAGAAAAGAGAAATGAACTCACATTGCAGATTTCTACGGGCAAAGTTTAGTCTACAGATAATCCTTGATATATTGCAGATTTAATTTGAGCAGAGCCTGGCCTACTGATTAGCCTTGTAACCTAATGCATATGAACTAGGTAAGTAACTAATACAACAATTACGATAACTCACGAGATTAAAACCCTCACAACGAATGACAAAGTATAATCACTTAAACATCCATCAGAATCACAACGAATGACAAAGTATAATTACTTAAACATCCATCGGATTCACAACGAATGACAAAGGATAGTACTAAAACATCCATCGGATAGTTTCAATCGATCGGACATTGAATCGTAGCAGCGATCGAGTTAATACCCTGTTTGTAGCAGCACCCCGCTATACTAATTAGTGATTCGTGTGTGTTTTGAGAGTATTTGGACGATATCTCAGCATGTATTTTGAGTTTCTTCGTCGTTTTTGTGCCCAAAATCGAGTCCCAGACACCCCTATTTATATCTGAAAAATGGTACCTGTCGCGTGTCGCGACAGGTCTTCCTGTTCCTTTCGCGTGTCGCGAGGGGTGACAATTTAGAGTAGGGTAGGCACGTGTCCAACTAGCTCAGGTGAGTCGACAATTCGTTCAAATTCAATTTCCACGTAAAACTGTTAAGATAATATCAACTAGGGTTTACCCCCCCCCCCTGAGTTTTAGGGGCCCTGATTCTAATTCCGATTGTTCTGAAAATTTTAGGGTTTGCGCAGAATCACTTGGGTGTCTCAATTAGGGTTTCCTATTGGATAAAATAATAAAATAAATAGGACTTTTAATGAGGGTTGTTACAATGTGTTAGCATTTTGAGATACTGATGGTTTCGATCTAACGCTTTTCTGATCCTCCAAACACACACAACTCACTACACCATGTTAACAAATCGCACGTTATGCTACTCGCAATCGCAATTCGCACTCGCGACTCTCAAACGCTTTACGCAGCTGTGATAGATAGGTGAATACGTGAAATATATGTAGGTGAATACGTGCAAAATATAGTTTAAGGCGTGATTTTGGTGTGCTCTGTGCTTACATGGACTACGTGCTTATGTGTATACGTGCTTATATGGATTATGTGCCTTTGTGATTACGTGAATTCATGTGTTCCTGAGCTTTAGTAGTAATACATGGTGAGGTGAGATTCGAATATATCGCGTCTAAGACCTATGACGATGTCTGTTGCAGACAATGTCGTCATCTTATTCCCGAACTACCCGACGCAATCATGCTTACAAACGCATCACTGCTCTAGTTGCAAAGCAGATGGCTAAGGTCATTCCGCAAATTGTCAGCGAGCTGAATGAAAACGCTAGCAAGTCCTCTGAGGAATCAAGGACTGACCCGCCCAAAGCTACTTTTAGCTTCAAGCAGTTTAAAGCCTGCGGCCCCAAAGAATTCACCGGAGAAGACAGGCCTCTTGCCATGTTTCAATGGTTCGATTCAATTGAAGTTACTCTGTGCCAAAGCGGTTGTCCTGATAATCTTCGCACTGTTAACACCACTGGCGTTTTCAAGTACAGGGCTCTGGACTGGTGGACTGCCGAGAGAAACAAGCGCCGAAATGATGCAGCCTATGGGCTTACTTGGGAAGAGCTGAAAGAAATCATAATGAAGGAATTCTACCCTCCCCATGAGCTTCAGAAGCTGGAGGACGAGTATTGGCACATCAAGTAAGAGAGTGGCGACAACGCAGGTCTAACTGCTCGCTTTAAGCAGCTTAGCATAATCTGTCATGGCCAAGTCTCTACTCCCGATATCACCATCAAGAAATACATCCGTGCCTTACCGGATTGTGTTGCTGATTTCGTGCAAGCCGCGAAGACCACCACTATCGAAGAAACCTTCCTGCTCGCTGCCGAGATTAACGACAAGCGGGTTCGGGCTGGTTACTTTGATAAAACCACCAAGAATCTTCATCAAGTTACCACTACTCCCACCGCCGAAACCGCCGCACCGCAAACCTCCAAGACTACTTGTCGCAAGCGCAAGAACACCAACAAGAACTGTGCGGTGACAGCCGCTCCACTCAATGAAGTACCCGCTCCGTCCCAAAACCAGAACCGTCAGGTAGCAGCACCAGTGACCAATGCACCGCCTGCAAAGCGTGCATATACTGGTCCACACCCGCTCTGCCCTACCTGTACTTATCACCATCCTACTGGGATTGCATGTCGATTTTGTGTTCACTGCAACCTTTACGGCCACTTTACTGCCAACTGTCGTATCCCCGACAAGCTCAAGCTTAAGGTCAAGTTCAAGCTCCTGCACTACCAGCTCCACTTCCTACTCCCCAGGGCCAACAAGCAGCTCCTGCTCACGTAAGAGCTTGCTATGCGTGTGGTGATCCCAACCACTGTGCAAATGTCTACCCCAACAGAGTGGTGAAGCAAGAGCCACAGCAACAACCAGCACAACAACACCAGCAGCAGCCTCACCAGCAGCAACAACAGCCAGCAGCCCGCAGACGTGCATTCAACATCAATGCCCGCCAGGCTCAAGCAGAAAACAACGTGGTTAATGGTACATTCCTTGTCAATGGTATATATGCTTCGTGTTTATTTGATACTGGAGCCGATAACTGTTTTGTATCGTTTGAATTCGAAAAGCTCCTAAATCGTAAGCGTGCTCATCTCCCTACGACGTTCGACGTTGAAGTTGCTACCGGAAGAACCGTCACTGTTAGTTCTGTTATACGTGATTGTACTCTTGAACTCAACAATCACGTCTTCCCTATCGACCTTATCCCAATGCAGCTTGGTAGTTTTGACGTCATAGTAGGCATGGATTTTCTTCATGAAAATCGTGCCGAAGTCGTTTGTTTCGATAAAATGATTCGTTTCTCTCTCGCAAATGGTGATCAACTCTGTGTGTATGGCGAAACTCCCTCGAAGGATCTTAAACTCATGTCGTGTGCCCAAGCTAGCAAGTATCTCTGCAAGGAATACCAAGCTTTCTTGGCGCACATCGTAGTAGCGGAGAAGGAAAAGAAAGAGAAGGCAATGGAAAAGGTGCCTGTGGTTTGTGATTTTCCTAACGTCTTTCTTGAAGATTTACCTAGCTTACCGCCATCTCGTGATATCGATTTTTGAATCGATCTTATTCCTGGAGCGAATCCTGTCGCTAGAGTGCCTTATCGTCTCGCACCGTCTGAAGTGTGCGAACTCTCGAGTCAACTCCAGGAATTGCTCGATAAAGGCTTTATTCGCCCTAGCACCTCAACATGGGGCGCACCTGTCCTTTTCGTCAAAAAGAAGGATGGATCGTTCCGGATGTGCATCGACTACTGGGAATTGAATAAGATTACAATCAAGAATCGTTACCCCTTACCTGGAATTGATGATTTGTTTGATCAGTTACAAGGTCTACATGTTTCTCGAAGATCGATCTACGCTCCGGTTATCACCAGTTACTAATTCAAGAGGAAGATATACCCAAAACCGCTTTTCGAACCCGGTATGGTCACTACGAGTTTGTTGTTATGCCCTTTGCTTTAACTAACGCCCTCGCAGTCTTTATGCATCTAATGAATCACGTGTGTAAACCCTTTCGGGACGAAATTTCCTAAAGTAGGGGAGGCTGTAACAACCCGTTTTGTGAAAGTCAAAGTACAAGTCAAAGTCAAAGGAAGAAAAGATTGCTAAATGCGATCTGTCACTCCTTGCTTAATCATTGATTGTACTCCTTGACTTGTAATCGATACTCTAGTTTAAATTACTTTAGTTGTATTATGTGGAGTAAACGCTAATAATCGTAGCTTATCGCTATCGCATCGCAATACGAATTATGAGTTCTGGATATTGTTTTACGTGTGTGTGCTATTATGTGTTACTTGTGCTTGTTTATATTGTTTGAGGTGATGTTAATCGCAAACGCAATCGCAACTCTATCACAACGCAATCTTGTCGCAACACAAAACGCAGAATGGGTATGTTTAGGTTAATGACTGTTAGTTAGGATATTTTTGTAATTAATGTGTAATACTATCGCATCGCAACGCTCAACGCACGAAACAAAACGTCGAAAACCAACTCACAAAACCCATTCGATCGAATGACCATTCGATCGAATGGTCATCCGTCCGGATGACCATCCGATCGGATGGCCATCCGATCGAACCACCCTTCGTTCGCACTACTACACCGCCTTTTCCCCCTCTCTTGCCTATAAATAGGACCTGTCACATCACATGAACAGTGATGTGACAGCTCTCGTTCGACCAGCAAGTTCCAGCCCTATTTTCTCTTGATCTCTCGTGATTTTTGTAAGTTTTTCAACCCAAATCTTGTACTTCTATGATCCACACGCACTTCTTCATCCATTTCACCAATAAATTTTAACTTTCCACCGTGGAATCGGTTGATTTGGGTTGTTCTCGGGTGATGTCATCATGAGTTCTCATGAACTTCAAAGTGTGACCTCATTCCACCAAGAACAACTCAGATCTAAGAGATTTCAACATGTTTTAACACTGATTGCACCTAAATCTTAACGTTTTCAAGCCGATTTAACCTTCTTCCAACACTTTTACACTCTTTTACTCAAAATCGATAGAATCAGAGCTCGTTCATGCCTTCCACTCGTTCTATAGTGAAGCATTGGACTGAGAATAGATTATATCGAAGAGATGACTGATTAATGGGTTGAACATGAATGACCGTCAGGAACAGTTAACTGACCGGACGGGGTGATTCCCATCCGATCGGATGACTTGGACTTGATGGGGTTTTCCGTTGTTCGACACGCCGTCGTAACCGTCTCGGTTCAAACTCCAAGACTTTATCAACTTAGCAAATTTCATAGATTTCAAAACGAACAAGTTACCAAACGGGTTGCCGTCCGATCGGATGGCCATCCGATCGAACGACAATCCTAGTCGGAACGACTTGTGGTTCTTGACACTTAACAATTTTTACAAAAACATAAAGAAAATTCAGTTTCAGCGAACCGCCATCCGAACGGACGGCCATTCCGTCCGGATGACCATCCGGCCGGATGACTTGATTTGTAGAAACACTTCTTGTTTTATCAAATGCTACAACGAAAACTTCAAAGTTCCATCATACACAAACCACATCCATCCCAGACGAGTGACCCTCTTAGCGAATGGCCATCCGTCCGGAAGGTCATCCGATCGGATGACAATCTGTCCCACACTTCACTCTGCCCCCGTTTTACGCACCGTTCAACGCTTATACTATCGTACTGTGTTCAGTATAATCTCTTAGCGCTCCCTTCAATCCAAGAGAGTGTTTATTTACTAAACACAATCTGTGAGTATACTCGATCCCTTTTTTCTTTAAGCACTTTTGGGTGTTACATAGTTTACCTATATCAAATCACATCAATCACACAACGCAAATACATTTTACACGCTAACCACTCTGCATGTTATACGTGTTACTCGATGAAGGCTTGTATGTTATGTCTACACAGTGATTGTTGCCTGACACCTTAGCAACGATAGTACTATAGTTTGGACTCAGCACCTGTCATGGACGGAGGTTGCTAAGGGTATTTCTTCACATGTCACAGTGGTGATATGTGTCGCGCACTCTACAACTCGCAGTCACGTCTTTGCATATTTCATTTTCGATAACCTACTTGCTTCACATTTTACATGTTACATGCTGGTTATGCGTAACTAGCTTTCGCTACTATTATACTATTAAACTTGTATGCTCACCTTTACACTATGTGTATTGACTTTTACTTTAACGTATGTGACAGGTGTTTAAGGTGCTAGGATTGCTTGCTATCATGGAATCAAGTCTAGGGGAGTCTAGAAACAAACAATTAATATATTGAGTTGTCGAAACTATGATTCATCTTTGAGATAACTATGTCTGTAATAACTGCTTTATTTGATAAGTTATGGTATGGGACATAATATTAATTATCTGGTAATTTAGTTTTTATGGATTTCTCCTGGACAATCTGTTTCGCTCAGTGCCACGCCCCGATGATTCCGCCATCGGTTGGGGTGTGACATATTTAAACAACCCTTAAGGGTCGTTTGCCCAGTTTGTCATTCGAGGGCGTTTTGGTCAATGTTAGTCCTTTTAACCACGAAGGACATTTAAAAGCTTGTTTTGACCAAGTGGGCACTTTTAACTCATGTTCTATTGAAAATCATTGTGTTCCTAAGAACATAATATTTCCAGCTTAAATTATTAGATGCACCTCAATTTAGGTAATCCAATGTCCACCCATGACTCGTTTACCTCTCATCGGACCTTAAGTCCTCATTGAAAGTTTGACCCGTTACACATACCTGGCTCGGGTTATAGCGTTGACCCGTTTTAATACATTGCATTATTGGTTGCAAATTAAAAGCAATGCAAGCCTTACACTAATCTTCCTGTGAGTACAAAACTCGAAAAGCAACCATTAGTCATTATTGTCAAATGGTGATAACATCACCATTTGACCTGTTTGGACTAAATGACCATTTTACCCACCTCTTGACTTATCCTTATTGCATTGGGATGACCAAACAATATGTATTATGAGATGGTATTTATTTACCATCTCACCCATTTTGCCCGTTTCTTTTGCACCATATGATCATGTTAATTAAAAATCGTTTCTTAATTCGTTTGACCCATTATGGCTTACGCCATAGGGTATCTTTTCAAAACTCATTATTTATCCGTCAACTTATGACCATATTACCATTTTACCCTTTTTACCCATTATGGTTTATCCTTAGGGTAACTTTTCAAAACTCCTTGTTTATTCATCAATATGTGACCAAATTACCGTTTTACCCCTTTTACCATCAAATATGGTTTCTTACCATTTTCAGTTGTTCTGACCCGTATCGATTCGCGTCGTAATGTCGTATTTCAAAGACTCATTTCAAATACTAGATCACCTTGTTCTTAATCAATACATAAGTAGATGTTCTACTTAAAGGATGTAAGCTTTACTTACCTTGCATCCGATTATGCTTTTCCTGCGTATTTGATATGTTTGACCCGCTTCTTCCCAAGCTTCCACCTAGCTTGTCAAGCGTCAAACTATCATTTATCATTCGCAAGATGGTTAGATTAGTCATCATTTATCATGACTATCCCACCGTACGGATTTTATATCAACATTACCATTTGATCTTATTATAGGTCAGTTTGACTTTTAAAAGTCAACTTCCTATTAACATATGCAAATGCATAAATAAGTTTAACATAATCATTTAGGCATTTCATCAAATACTAGGTATGCATTATTTTTAGGCTACCATTTTAACTACATTTCTCAACCAAGTTCATATAAGAACTTGGGATAGTTTCATCACTATAACAACCCATTGCATCATATATATGGAATTTACCCAAACATCAAATTTAGCCAAAGACTTTAAACATTCATATATACATGATGATTACCTGAATATAACATCTATTTCATCATACCATATAAAAACCCATTCTATGGTAATTATGAACATGTACTCGAACTCATAGATTATTAAAGTATTTCCTATTACTATCATGTATGATGATTCTAAACACAAGTAAATCATCAACTTCATCATATTATCAAAACCCACTTCATAACCTACTTGTTAATCACTTACAAGTAATCTTACATCAAATATGACATAATTTCATTATGTCTAACAAAATTAAGCATACATATATACTCAATTTCATCTTTGGATCATAATCCAACAATCTAATTGCAAGTATTCTACTTGTCTCAAGTTATGACTTTCACCAATCTAGGTTTTTAAACATACCTTATGATCCCCTAGTCTAGGTGATCGATAATTCATGTTCATGCACGAATTTGAGGTCCAATTTCTCCTTCAATTTGATGATCTTGGATGAACAAGGGTTTGCCCTTGTTTGCTCCTCCTGATGATCGACATACACAAACACACTATGTGTGTGTTTTGTTTTAATTTTTATCTTTTAAAAACACATGTTTCCTTTTGGGCAGCTTTGGTCCCTCAAGTTTAGTTTTGATTATATATAAGGCTACAACTCATTGTTTTATTACCTATCTTCATGTTACTAACTAGGTTAATTTGTTCTTGGTTATTTTGCTTATGGGTTCTAGAGTGAACACTAGTGTATTTGTGAACTGGGTGAACAAATCCTGGCCATTGATTTACATCATCAAATCGTAAAATACACTAGTGTATTTTCATCATCAAATATTGATTAAATCTTGGCCATTGATTTACACTTGTGTATTGATAATCAAGGGCTAGGATTAGTTCACACAGTTCATTATCAACGGGGTTGTTCACAAATTAACCTAACCCTATATATGTGTGTGTGTGTGTGTGTATATATATATATAGAGAGAGAGAGTTTAAAATACAAAAGTCTCTTAACATACGCAACCACCCGATAACATGCACAATTATGCATATAACATGCGTAATTTGTCACACCCCAACCAATGGTGGAAACATCGGAGTGAGACGAAATAGATTGCTCATTACTCATAACACTAAAATTGTGAAAAGTATTTAATAATTAACTTTATTTCATTACTAAAAGAATCAATTACATTGTTTGAAATCGAATACAACGAGTTGAAACAAAATGAATACATTACAACAAGTGTTCAAAGTTTAAAATGTGTTTCTAGGCATCTTACTAAGTTCCGTGCATCATCAACATCATAATCCTACAACATGTTTTAAAGCATAGTTCAGTACAAAAGTATTGACGAGTATACAAGTTTGGTGTACTAACATATAAGTATAAAGATAAACAATCCGCATGGCAAACCAAGTTATCAAGATTAACGTATAAACTGGCATGTGAACAAACAAGTCAAACCAAGGTTTAACGCAAGTATGAATGAATGCCTTAACATAACATAACCTCACATTCACGGGCGGTGCGTTACTCCTATAGCGCTTTACATGTTAAGGGTAGGCTCGTATGAAGTAAATGACAAGTTTATCACAAAATGAACAAACCCCGAAAATATGAATCAACCATAACATTTTAGTAAGCATGTATTGGATTTTTTGTATGACTGCATAAAAGTATGTATGTTGAGTGTGTTTTGTATATGTAAACATGTTGCACCCAAAAGTGTAAAAACGGTAAAAGGGCGTCGAGCATACTTACATTATTCCAAAGCACTCCGATTATCCATGTATTGACGAGTTGATGAGTAAGGGGAATGAAGGTGTTCGAGTGTTTGGAGTTTATGAAATGTTTGGATCCGGAATTAAGTTGCAGAATTTAGATACTTAGTATAATATGAAAGTAATAAGTAAAATAAACAGAAGGCGTATTATGTTCGTGCACTTGTCCTGACACTGATATTTCTGTGGTTTTGTGAGTCCAAGCTTGCCCGATAGATCAATGACAAGGAATACGGAAATCCGAATAACGGGAACAGAAATACGAACACTTCGCACGAGTGGGTCTGGGACGAACGTGCCAGTCGTACGAATGTGCCATTTGCACGGAGGGACTGTTGGTCGGCAGATTCTCGTTTTGAACATTCTAACTATTAAAGAATTATATTCGTGATTCTGTTAAGTTTATTAATTATAGTATAAGCATATTATCAGTCCAGTAATATCAGAAGTCTCGTAGAAGTCATGCATGGAGGTTTTAACCTCGTTATTGATCACTAAAGCACAAATCAGTTAACTTAGTTAACTGATGGTTGGTCATGATTACAGAAGGAAAGAACAGAATGTAAAGTTAATCAAACAATCGAACAATGTACAACCCATGTGTGCCAACACAACATGGAAAGGTAATCCTAAGTGTCGGAGGTTGGGCGAGGTTCACTTGTTCTAGGTCCAAGAAATTGTTCGGGTGTTCGTTTATGAGTTTAAGTGAGGCGGTGGTTTTAGATTGGAAGCCAAGGTTCCCACAAAACACACACTAATGTTCCAGAATTAACTATATGGAAGATAGCAACCTGGATAATCATTCAACACTTGAAAATCGTCGAAACATGAAGAACAATGGTATTCGTACGAATGGGATGTCACATTCGTACGAATAGGGATGTCCCCTTCGGACGGATGCACCTGCCGTTCGGACGAATGTGGCTGTTTCTTAGGTAAATTAGTTCGGTTTTGTTTGACTGACCACCTATTCAACTGGAATTGGTTACATCTGGAATCCACAGCTATTTACTCGGCTTGTGAGCTCGAAGAACCTCAGATCAAGTTAAGTTTGAATTTAGAAAGTTTGTAAAAAGGTTTTC
>JARYGA010022220.1:0-31799 GCA_030545235.1 Helianthus tuberosus
ATTTTTGACCCATTTACTTTGATTAGTCACCGTCTCATTTGTTTGCCTTAGGTAACAAACAAATGATCGCAATCTTCATGCGTTATCATTCTGTTTTGATTGTCCAATAATCTTTCACCTGTTTCTCCCTATGCCTTTCTTTTTCTTCAAGAATGTCTCTTCATCACAATGACGCCCAGATATCTGAGCAAGCAGCCAAATTCGCTCAGCGAATACGCGAAGTAGTCCTGAAGACTGTTGAATTAGCTACTGCCATGTATCATCTCTAGGATGAAGCCACTCAAGAGTCACCAAGACAGGCAGGACCTAGTCAGGCGACAACACTATCAGCCAAGAAACCAATCGAGGAATCAAAGACCATGGATGAACGATCCCCAAAGAAGTCAAAGAAGCGAAAGGCTTCTCAGAACTTCGCCATGGTCGCTCACAATGGTAAAGCAGTCCCCAACCAACCAGCTCAACCCCCTGCTAGGTGTGTATGGCTTTTCCTATGATACCTACATCAAGGAACTATGTACCTTACAAACTACTCTTGTTATTTCTCTCTTTCAAATGATCGCTCATGATTCCCTCGAAAATTTTAAAGTACTCGTTTCACTCTAAGAAACAAAGTACAGAAAATAAAGTGACATTATGAGTAATCATGCTTCTGCACGTCTGTGCCATTAAATCCTTGGTTAGATAACTAAGGGTATTTTCAAATCTCATACCTATTACGTTTTGATTTTTCAACATACACAGTACCAGTATTTCAAAACAATCTTCATGATCTCAAAACATTTCATATAGTTTGAAAACAATTTTTCTAGATGCATTGTCTATGATATTTCAAAAACATTGGCCATGTTATCAAAACCAACCTTTCTAATTTCAAAATATTTCATATAGTCTGAAGACAATATTAACACAATACATTTTCTGATCAAGTGCATGATTTCGAAAAGCATCATTCATGTCTTTCAAAAACCTTATACATAATTTCAAAATTCATCTCGCATGATTTTAAAACATTTTTGTAAATATATCTACCTAATACACCTACTTTATGATTTCAAAAAGTATTATATATAAGGTTTCAAAAATGTTAAACACATTTTTCTTAAAAGAACCCCATGCATAGTTTTCAAAAATATTTTCCTCATACATTGACTTAACCTTCAAAATTCTGCTTCATATGTCGCCTTGACATATCAAGCATCTCAACTTCATAAGCATTTTACATCATGTTTTGACCTAAGCACATCCAGTGCAAGGTTTCAAAACATCTTCAACTTCTAAAATTCATATGGGATCTTTTTATCTTTACAATTAGATCCTTGTGGATGATTATCATTCAAATCAGAGTCCTTAATTGGATTCCTTATGTACCTTAATTCGAACACTTCGGTTCCTAATAATCGAAATCGAATTTTCTTTTTGAATCTTTCTATCTTTATAGTTGGATTCTTGATAACGTTTAAAGTACCAAATGAAATCCACGAAATGGATTCCTAGTGTGCTTTAAATGCATGTACGCAATTTACAAGACAATTTAACAAACAATTTTGTGGTTATGTGAGTATGTGTTTATGTGTTCTCCTCTATGATTTTGTGTGATCCGATTTTCAAATCCTCATAGAATCTTTTATATCTTCATATGAGGGATTCGTAGTAGGATATTCAAAAGGTACTACCTTAAATCCTTATGGGCTTCTATGTAATAGTTAAGACCCTTGGGTTATATAGTACCATTCCATGTTTCATAAGAGACCCTCTTAGTGGTCTAGTCAAAAAGATTGATTCATAATTTGGTTAAAGAACGACATCTAGTGATGTAGCTGAACAGACTCCTTGATAGTCTATTTAGATCATTTATTGATTTAATTAAAAGGACTCTATGGCGGTCTAGTCACACTCATCACAGGATTGTTCAATTGGTTTTCCCCTACACATTTTAAAATAGACTGTGTGAACTGTGCAAGGAATTGTCTGATTATGGACGCGTACATAATTATGAAATTTAGTGCATAGAAACCCAGTAATATTTATTATGTGTAAGAACCGATAGTGACAACAATAACGAAATGAGAACGATGTAATGGAGGCACGGTGGACGCACCAATGACGCTTCATATACTTGTATATAAGTATCCCTCTTACATTGTAATCATGATGTTATTAAAGGTTACTAGAAGTTCAGAACCCTAACCAATGTTGTTCGATCTTTTCAATTTCATGTTTTCAAGCTCTCACAAGTTTCCTCTAAATAAATTTCGGGACGAAATTTCCTAAAGTAGGGGAGACTGTAACACCTGTGCCTCCACGGCCATCAAACAAATACCAAACCAATGAAATATTGTATTTCATACTTGGGATTTGTAAAAATATGTGTATCATTTGCACATATCAATTTTTGTTCGATTTCAAACTCTAAATCGCTTTCTGGAAGGTTATACGCGCACTGATGCGTAAATATAACCAGTTTAATGCAACAAACACTCCGGAATAGTGACATAGGCTTAACATACCTTAAATAACCTTTACATAACTTAGATATAAGTTTTGGAAGGTTTGGTGTGGTGAAATCAAAGTTTAATCGCTTACAGGGACTAAATTTGACAAACTGCGAAAGTATGCCAATTTGAACTGTAACAGACGTTCCGGAACATGACCATAAGTTAAACATACCATAAATATCCTTTACATAGCTTAGAAATAGGCTTTGAGGGGTTCGGTGTGCAAAAATAAACTTTTGTGTCATTCAGGGACTAAAAGTGTCAAAAAGTGCACAAGTTTGCATTTTCGCGCATAACTTACGTTCTGAATACATCCGGACATCCAAAAAATTATGTTAGCACTAAAATATTTTATTTTAGTGTTCGCCATAAGAAAAATCCATTCGTCACGTCATTTGGATCGTTTTTCGCATTCAGGACCAGATTCGATGTATTAGCCGTTGTTTAATTCACAACCACACATTCTAACTTGCTTAGTCAGCGGATAAGGATGGAATTTAGGCACCATGACATTTCAACACATGTATGGATGGAATTTAAACACCTAAACACCATGACATTTCAACTCATGTATGGATGGAATTTAAACACCTAAACACCATGACATTTCAACACATGTACGGATGGGATTAAGGCACGTTTTCCATGAAACGATCTTAACGGTTCGGGTATTCCTATAAATACCCATCCACCCCCATTGCTAAAATCACTAGAACTTTGATTTGAGAAACTCTAAGTTGAAACTATTGTTTCATACCTGAGATTTTTGAATCGAGGTTAGCATTCGGGGACCCTTCGTAAGTATTCTTTCGTTCTTTTCCTTATTTTACTGCTTTTCGAGTCAGAAAGTCAAACTTTGTTTGACTTTCAGCGTTGACCAGTAATGGTCAATGCGAAGTTCGTTTGAACTTCGCAACGTGATTGTAATCACGTTGGTTATAGTCCCTTGGGACTATGCCTACTGATTACCACGTTGTCTAGGGTCGTAGGGTAAGCGATCTGATAAATCGCTTATACCTTCGAACCCGACCCAGTTTGGTCGATCATTAGGATCCGACCAAATACGTTAGGTGACCCTAGTATAGGGCAAAACCTTCCGAGGTTATACCCTATGGTCACATCGTTTAAGTAGTTGTATGATAAGTAGTTTATATGCCTTAGGTAAATTACCAGAATACCCTTTTTATGTATAATTGGTAATTAAGCATATGTAACCTAAACTTTTGTCACATAGCTGATTATGTAACATGTTTAGGCATATAACACTTGTCATAGGGCTAGTTAGACGGTCCGAACGCGTTTCACGCGCACGACGCGTTAAAGTAGCATAAGTTACCTTAATGGGTCGCGATGGGTCGATAATACTTAGGTTAAGTTTCATTTAGTATGTAGGCTTTGTTAAACCATATCATATGAGTTCCTACACTCATTTGGTTTACAAACCCTCCTGCTACCCAGTCTTCCGATTTAGGTCCGGGTTAATTATGTAGTTACCTATATTAGGTACCGTTTGATTTCCGGGACTCCTCTAGCTTACTTGGTAGTTGTTCAAGACTCCTAAGCACTCCCAGGCGAGTACATTATTCCCCTCTTTTACTGTTTTCCAAACTGTTTTGGGGTGACTCATATGTGCTAAATGCTTTATCAATGATTTCAATAACAATTACTATGTGGTTTCAAGAACAATAACAATTATTTCAAGAACGCTAACAATGATTTCAAGAACGAATACAATGATTTCAAAAACTAATAACAATTTCAAAAAGTGAACAAACTTGTTGGTTGTAGTTTACATGACCGATGACATTCATTAGCAATGATCAAGCCGACCAGTATTAGGTTATGGTACCATAGGATCTGACAAATCCCGTTATTTACTGCACCCATTGTTATGTGTGGGGGTTGTGGGTAGCGACTGAATCTGTAATTATTAACTTATCCTTTGGTAAGGGTTTGTTAAGAACGAGAGCGAGAGCGAGATGGAGCGAGGAACGCGTCAAGAAGGTTTGAATGTTATTAGAGAATCGACCATAAAGTAGTTTCACAATTAAAACAAGAACGACTAGAACGATTTTACAAAATGGGTTAACGATTGGGTAAACATTTTAACATGATTGACATTTGATCATGCATTTTCTCACAAAACATAACTTTGATTTAAACCAAGTTTTACTTCAATACTTTGTTTTTGTGCATATGGTTTAGTTGAGACATTTCACTTGCCATACATGGATATTTGACATAGACATTTTGACATGATTTACATCTTGACATGAATACTTTGACATATTATTCAATACATTTGACAATTGATTTAAACATAGACATTTTACATTGTTTGGTATGGTTTGGTTAAGTGATTAAGTAACGATGCGTGTGTAATATGATACAAACATGGTGGATACGCCGCTGGTACTTCCTATATATAAGTGTTTGTATGGTATTACATATCATAGCGTTATTTGAATCATTTCAGTTTGAGACATAGAACATTTTATACAAGTAACATACTTTTCACAAGACATTGATTTACAAACAACTTATCTTACACAAACTCATTTTACATGGTTATTCATTTAATCATGCATTATTTTCTTATTTATACATATCATCTGAACTAATTGTTTTTCAAATGATTTACAAAGACAAAGCAAATTACAAGGTTCATGACTAAACATTTTCTTAAAACAGAAGTCATGAATCTTATTTTCACAAAACCTATGTATCTCGCCAGCATTTCTTTGCTGACCTCGTTTTCACATATGTTTCAGGTATGTTGGATGATATCGATTGATAAGATGCATGCTCACATAGGACTGGACAAGGCCTTAGTGACTCAATAACAATGATAGACTATGTTTAAATAGTGTATTTAGATTTCCAGACGATGTAATTACTCAATGTTTAATAAAACGAAACACTTTTGATATCCATGGTTATGAAACATTAATTCTGTTGCAACACGCCCTGATGTTTCCGCCGCGATTTGTTGTTTTACGCGGTCGGGGTGTGACAATATAACTTACTAGACAAAACTCTATCATGAAGTCCCTCATTTTTATATCGACTTAATCGTTGGGCCAATGGCGAGCGGGTCATTAGTTAAATAGCGCTATTAGGTTTGACAAGCCTCACACCGTGCCACAGAGGACGGGAGTGGACTAATGGATCTGGGCACTTAGTCAATGATGATAGACATTGACGCATGGCACATAAACATGACTCCAGTGGGTTTGGGAAACAAGGAATGGATTAACTTATGGTTTTCAAAACAACTAATGGTTTTTGGGAACAACGTTAAAACTGACAACCAACTGTGAACTCGCTCAACTTTGTTGTTCATTCGTTACTACATGACTTGCAGGTCATTAGGTGCTTAGATGGAGCTTGCACAAGAAGGAGAGGTCGTTGTGGGACATGGACTGTTGAGTTCCATATTAAACATTTGAATTTTTAAACTGTGTTTTGGTTTTTAAACTTTATGCTTCCACTGATAACTTGAACTCGATTAATTTCTTTTGGACACCAATTATATTGTGGTTGGTTTTACATTTACTTTAAATACATTGTTCAATATGATTGGTGGCTTTATCCTGGTCATGTCATGCTCCCTGCGGTGATACTCCGCTTGTGGAATTTGGGGGTGTGACAAATAATGACGGGCATACTCGAGTTCTCTCCTAAGAAAACATACTCTAGGTGTGACGGAAGGACCTTAAGCTCTAGGGGTGGAGTATCTATGAGTTTACTCTCACTCTCTTCCTTAATCTCACAAAGCTCTAAGGTTTCAGAAACCCAAGTCAAATCTACCTCCTCACCCTCATCAACCAACTCCTCTTCAACTACTCCCTCACTAACTAGATCGGCTCCACTAATGAAATCTACACACCGATCAATGCACGAGATGAAAGAATCTAGGAAGTAAACGGAGTGACACGGACCACAAGAATCATCACTACCACTAGGGTGTTGCATGGCTCTATCTATCTCAAAGGTGACGATCTCATCACCCGCACGAAGTGAAATCTTACCGTCAAAGACATCGATGACTGCCTTTGCGGTGTGAAGGAATGGACGACCAAGAATGACCGGAACTCTCTCATCGGCCTCCATATCTAGAACAACGAAATCTACGGGAAACACGAACTTATCTACCTTAACGAGCAAATTCTCTATGATTCCATGAGGATATTTGACCGAGCGATCGGCCAAGGACAACGACATGCGAGTAGGGGTAAGCTCACCTAGACCTAATTTCTCATAAAGAAAGAATGGCATCAAGTTGATGCTAGCACCTAGGTCGGCTAAAGCATGAGCGGGAGTAATGGCACCCCCGAATAAGCACGGAATGGTGAAGGTTCTCGGGTCGGTTAGTTTCTCCGGTAGCTTATTCAAGACCACCGCGGAACAACCTCTTGTCAATGTAATATTAGAAAATTCACCTATCCTATCCTTACGCTTGAGAAGGTCCTTAAGGAATTTGGCGTATTTGGGCATGGACTGTAAGGCTTCGATGAAAGGAAGGTTGATCTTCAATTGCTTGAACATTTCAAGAAATTGCCCATATTCCTTAGCATATTTTTGATGCTTAAGGCGGGCGGGATATGGGACACGGGAATGATCAACTAAAGGTGACCGCCTAACCCCTACCGGATGTTTTTCTACACTCTTTTCTACTTGAGGCTCATCGGTGTGTGCGGTACTTGTTGGGTCTAGCCTAATGTGCACCTTACCGGGAGTCTCCATCTCTATCTCCTCATCTACCTCTTCCTCTACCTCAACCCTCTCTCGAACTACCTCCCCTAAACTCTTTCCACTACGGGTGGTGATTGCTTTTGTTGAATGGTTAGCCGGGTCAGTGTGAGTGTTACCCGAAAACTGACCATGAGGGTATTCTTGTAACTGCTTAGTTATACCACCTACTGTCCTCTGAAGATCTAAGAGTGCGGATTGTTGATTTTTAATATGAAGCTCTTGATTTTTATTTATCTGTTCTTGATTTTTAGCAAAATTACCGAATTCAGTTAGGGTTTTCTGGGTAACCTGATCCTTAACTACTAACTGAGCAAGAAGCTCCTCAATCCTCTCTAGACTACCCCCTGAACCTTTATCGCTAGTCTGACCCTCTTGATTCGACCCCCACCATAAAACTGACCCCCTGAACCTGAACTACCAAACTGACCTGCCTGACCTGACCCTCCACTAGTGTATAGACCTGACCCCCTGTTTTGATACTGACCGGATGGAAAACCAAAAGGATTACCGGAGGAGCGGAAATTATTATTATTATTACGCCAGTTGAAATTATAATTTGGGTTATTATTATACTGATTAGTGGGACCTCTAGATTGACCTGCAATATACTCTACCTGCTCAAGTGTAAGTGTGGGACAATGTATTGTATCGTGGCCTCCTCTACCCACTTCACATTTATCTACCTTTTTCTTAATCTCATTAAGCTCCTGTTTGAAAGTTTTCTCCATCCTATCTAGAGCAGCAGCTACATCAGTCCAAGCCAACTTGGTGCACCCCTCAAACGGCCGAGGAGGTACTAGTCACAGGAATGGAAGTCCTGCGGGTAGTGCTATAGTCCATGTCGGAATGGGCGAAACTCTCAAACAGATCATTGCACTCAACCACTGACTTCTTGCCCATGAGTTGCCCTCCAGCATAAGTATCAAACCGGGATTTGATCTCGGGGGTGAGACCGTTATAGAACTTTTCTACGAGTGCCCAATCTGATAAGCCATGCTGAGAACAACGAGAAATCGAGGTTTGGAATCTTTCCCAGGCCAGGTGATAAGGCTCATCAGGCTCCATCCGGAACGAATGGACCTGATCACGAAGACGAGATGCTTTGGCGGGTGGGAAATATTTAGCTAAGAAAGCATCTCGTAAACCTGCCCAGGTGGTGAAAGTACCCGCTGGTTGCGATTTAAACCATACGGCTGCGCGGCCAGCGAGAGAAAATGGGAAAACCTGAAGGTATCGGGAATCAAGATTAACACCTTCGATAGAGAAGGTCCTGCAAAGGCGGGTAATGCGATTAATATGGGTAGGGGCATCCTCATCATCACGACCGTGGAATTGGCACGAATTAGTGATGGCCGTCATGATGTAGGATGGGATTTGCTAGGACCTATCATTGTTGATGTTCGGAAGGGTGATGGGTGAAGTAACACCGGTGAAACCGGTGGTGGCTTGTTGGTAAACGGTGCGGTTGGCCATTTGGGCAATGGGTGTAGGACTAGGGGTACGGGAATGAGAAGGTGGTGGGGAATTGTGGGGTGACGACTTCGGGGTGAAGTCAAAGGCTGGTGGTTTAGATTGGAGAGTAGAGTCAGAAGCAGCGGAAGATGAAGTGGAAGATTTACTAACCTTTAAACTAGAAGACGAGAAGGCAGACTTGTCAATCGGCGGCTTCGGTGGTCCCCGCGAACGTGTATGGGGCATTCACTGCAAAAACCGAAAATAAACAAGTACGACGACTCTAACAAAAGACTCTAAAATAAGAATAAAAAGACCCTAGAATTATTTAGACTCCTATGACTCAAAAAACACACAAATAGCACGTAATGATATCAGATAAAGTCCAAACAAAGTAATCAACGCAATTGCCAAGAGTCCCCGGCAACAACGCCAAAAACTTGATGTGCTAAAAAGTAGTTTAATAAAAATAACTAAATTAACCTAATTCTAGACTCTAAGTAATACTCTAGACTCACTAAGACACACTAAACTACTAACCGGCAAGTGTACCGATCGACTCTAGTATAGCTAATGTAATTCCGGATATCGAACCCACGAGACTCTATCGAATTACGCTAATGACCTTATCTAGACTGACTCTGACACGGCACTTAACTATTTTTATGTTTTAGGGGGGGGGGGTTCTAAAAATCCTAAGAATGCAATTAAAATTAAACTAAATTAATTAACTAAACTAACTAAACGAACTACCTTGGACTTTACTCAGATGGTGGAAACACTACCTAGACCGGAATCCTGATTGCTTTTAGTTATTATTATATCTAGAAGTTGTTTACTATGGAACCGGGATCATAAAGTTCCCATCTTTCGGGAAATCTAAAGGACTCCTAACCCTTCTCAAGAGCACGCTATGATACCCTAGAGGTTGTTTAAATTACCGGTTATTAGACTCTTTTTCAAGACACCTAATGGATTTATGAAAGTATCCTACGAGGCTCACTCCCTGTCAAGATCTAAACCAAGGATAGATTTGTTTTCTCAATTAGACTCGCTAGACATTAGCCAATAGGTTTACTCCTAACGAAGCTCCTACCTTTCAGTTTAATGACTTAGACCTAGCAATAACCTCGCACCTTTCAGCTATTGATGATTAGTAGAACACTTGATTTTATGAGATTACCGAATATTACTTCTAAGGTTAGTTGCGCAATTTCACCCTAAAGAGTAAAGATTTATTATGTGATATAGACACTCACCCAAATCTAAAACCCTAGCACGACTCTATTATATGATAAAGGCCGTCACCAAGAATCATACGATGCAATAACCAATATTCAAACAATGTCAAGCACGCAAACACATCTAACCGATAGAACAAATCGCCTACAATTCATAAATAATCCATAGAATTTATAAATCCATAATAAAAATCAAAACTTTAGTAATCATTCATTCAATTTAGGTAGTTAAATAAGTTTAGCCAATCAAAGTCATTGAAAACATAAAAAACAAAGTATTATCAAGAACACGAAACATGACGGCGAAAGAGAGACGAAAGTAAAGACACCCGAATGGCAAATATGCAACCAGGATGATTCCCAAGCTTCGTATCTTCAACCGGTAGCTCCACGAACTCGAAAACGCTCCAAGAGATCTCCAAAATTCGTCCAAAAGCTTGCTAATTCGTAAGTTGTGGGTTTTTGAAAGATTATGAGGAATTTATAGTGAAACCCTGATCTCGAACACATCTTTTGCCGCCAGACACACCCGTCGCGTCGCGCGACGGGTAAACACTCTTGCAGTCGCGCAGCGCGACGTCCCAAAACTGAATTAATATTATTTATATGCTCACGGGGTGCGACGGTGTGGGTGAATAGGTGTGGCGCGACGCAAGAGCTTAATTTGAACAGAACTCTTCGATCTTCAAACAGTTTCAGCAATGCAACGATCCGGAATCCATTCCAACTTGTTTTCCAGCCGTTTCTTGACTGATTCTCATCCATTTAAGCCACACAATATTCAATCTTTCGTTTCAGATCAATCATCGCCAATTAATCATCGTTTTCATCACTTTACGCATCAAGAATCTGAAAATACAAGAATAAATCAAAGTAACGAAATTCTAACTAAAAACTGAATAAACGAACACGAAATATATACAGACTTTACATGATAAATGGATGTATTTTACAATACATCAGCTTTTTTAGTTAGTTTTCGAGTTTTCGCGTTAACTAGTGGTTTTCATTTGAACATTCCCCTATATATATATAGGGGAAGGTTCATTTGAGAAGAAAATTTAATTGAGAACAAAAGGAACAAATGGTACAATTGTAAAATATTAAGTAGTATCTTTTTCAGCTCATTTATTACTATCATTAAGTAATTAATTACTCATGAAGACTATTATTCTCTACACTAATTTTTTTTACTACACACATAAAAAGTTATCCTACACATTTCGAAAATTATCCTACATATATTTAAATTTATCCTACACAACTCGCAATTTATCCTACACATCTAGTAATTTGTCATACACTCTAAATTTTTTTTTTATTTTGAAAAAAAATATATATATATTTTGAAAATAAGTTAAAATTTAATGTAGTTAGCTATTAAATAGGAAAACTAGAAATTAATGATCTGTGTAAGTTTACTGAAAATAAGTTAAAATTTAATATAGTTAGCTATTAAATAGGAAAACTAGAAATTAATGATCTATGTAAGTTTACAAATATATCGTTACATTAAAATTAAATGCAAATATTAAATAAGTAAAATGAAGCATTCTTATTGGTTGAAACTTCTTAATTTTTTCTTACAAAAAATTTCTACTCATTTGAACCCTTCACTATATATATATATATATATGGGTAAGATCAAGTAAAAAGTTCATTTTGCCTAAGTAGGATGACAAGTAATCTTAACCATTTCTTTTTTCAAATCAATGGTTAAGATGAAAGTGTAGGAAAAAAGAGGAGTGTAAGGGTATCTTGGGAAAATCCTATTTATTTACTTTCTCTCTCCACATGCAAGACACATGCATATTTCACCCTAATTTTTTAAACGTTCATAACTTTTTATATGACATTATTTTTTCATAAAAATTTCACTATAAAATCGAGTGTTTTTTTTGTCTTTAATTTGAGTACCATATTGCTATATAAAATATGACGACTAAAAAAACCCACAAAAATGTGTTGTATTTCTAAGTTGTATAACATTTTTGTGCTAGATTTTTGTACTATATTTTTGTGCTAAATTTTTTGTGCTGAATTTTTTTGTCTTAATTTTTTTTCTCAATTTTTTGTGCTATATTTTTTGTACTATATTTTTTATTTTTGTGCTGAATTTTTTCGTGTTATATTTTTTTGTACTAGATTTTTTGTGCTATATTTTTTTACTGCATTTTTTGTGCTATATTTTTTTGTACTGGATTTTTTTGCTGCATTTTTTGTATTGGATTTTTTTGTTGTATTTTTTAGAAAACAAAAGAGGGTGACACATGTCATTTTCACACTCCTATTTATAAGGACTAAAATGTCCTTCCCTCCTACTTATATGGAGTGACACATGTCATCATCACAATCATTCTTAGTCTACTTAGGTAAAATCTACTTTTTAGTGGATCCTTTACCTATATATATATATGTATATATAGAAACAGGATCAGGAGAAAACGCTCGAAAGTGTGAGAACGGTGAGAACGCTTCCTGGCCCAACACGTGTCACGCCGCTTAGAGAAGGGCGGAGGGGCTTTTTTGTCCTTTCATATTTCTTTTTTTAAACGCGTGTCACTTCATCTTTCCATTTTTTGGCGTTTAATAAATACGCGACGTTTTTATTGTTTTTAGATCAGAATCATAGTAAATATTTTGGTGTTTTAAGTATTGTTTTGGCGTTTTTATTGTTTTTTAGATCAGGATGCAGGCCTTTAATGTAAAAAAAACATCAGTAATTTTCTTGATTTTATTATATCAAGTGTTTTGCCATGTAGGATAAAGGTCTATAATATGACAGGCAAGCAATTATAGCGTTTTGAAAAGATAAATAAATTTCAATTTTCCATGTAGTGACTTTTAATATAAATAAATGTTTGGCAATAATGATACCGTCTCTTTATTTTACTGTTTCTTTCAATTTTCATCTGTCAATTAGTGTTGATTTTTCTAGTAATACTTTGTTTGCATTTTTTGGCCTTTTATATAACATCATCGTGCTTTGCTAGCATTCGTTCTCACAGTTTTTCACACTATCAGGCGTTTTGATGTTTGTAGTTTTTGGCGTTTTATACTCAATTTTTTTAAATTAGTAGAGAATTAGATGATAAACAACAGAGAATTAGATAACAAACAACAGAAAATGAAAAAAAAATAAAAATTATAATCTAATTTCTCATCCAAATCTTCACTGTCATCAACCTCTTCTACTTTAACCTTTTTGGCGTTTTGAACCTGTTTTTGAATACCTTGTGTAGATCCTTATTTTCCTACATAATGGCCGTCTTTAGAAGATGCTTATTTTTTGTGGCATCCTTTATGGTGGGTGGATTTATACTTGTTTGATGACATGTTGAAGACCAACGCCTGCTCTAATGTATTGATCCCTTCATGCTATCAATATATCCATCAAGAACAAAGTGACATGATGTCATATCAGTGTCATCAGTCTCTTTTTCTTGACTATTTGTCCATCTCATTATTAAAAGATTATAGAGATACCCAACTCAGAGAAGAATCCATTCAGTGAAACTTCATTCAGATCAATACTCAATATAGAAGAATCGAGGTTCTGCATCTGTGACTTTTTTAACTATTATTTTTGGCGTTTTAAAAGTGAATGGTTTCTAGGAAATATGGCGTTTGTTTTTTGGTTTTGTGATCAGTTGATTGTGCAGAGACGTCTCTCTTATAGGATGTTTTTGGCGCGTAGTTTAGACGGGATTTTATTTATAATAAATGATATTAATAAAGTAGCCATCTTTTTTATGAGTTTTTAGGGTCATAGACTTTCCATCTCCCAAGTTTGGCGTTTTTGAATGGCTTTACGTAGTTTTTGGCGGGTTTTTTTTTTCATTTTTAGCTTTTATTAATTAATACTTCTGCAAGCTACTTTCATTATAGTTTGGGAGTTTTTGGCGTTTTTATTGCATTTATGGCGTTTCACATGCATTTTGACTGTTTGGCGTTTTATTAATATAATATATTTTTTTATTCTAAGTTGAAAAATACATAACAAACAACATAAAAAGAAAATTAAAAAAATAAAAATAGAAACAATTCATCTTCCAAATCTTCACTGTCATCAGTCTCTTTCTTCTTTGAATCATGTTCGTTGGTGGTTTGCCTTAGCCATGCTTGTGTTTTTGTGGCCGTTTGGAAAGACAAAATGACATAAGTTTTTTGTTTGAATATGTATCTTCAAACAACTCATCAGTGTCATTCGTCTTTTCATGCCATTATAATATTCATCAATAACAAAACACAAAAAATGACATAAGTCTGACACCAGCATCTTTTTGTTTATGATTTGTCCATCTCATGCAGCAAAATGTTATTTGAGTCACAACACCTCAGGGAAGAATGCATTATCCGAAACTTTGGCGTAGAACAATATTTGAATATACAAGAAACGATATTTGCCATTTTTTACGTTTTTCTGAGGAAATAGTGTATCTGAAAGAACCATCGTTTTTTGGAATCTTTTGATGTTTGAGTGTTTTGGCGTTTTCTAAGATGAAAGGTATGTAGTAGAAAATATGGCGTTTTTTGAGTAGTTGTGTTTGATGTTTTGGGGATTTTGGCGTTTGTAAGATGAATGGTATATAGTATAAAATATGGCGTTTCAGGTTCTGGGCAGTGTGTTTTTATGTCTGGGATGTTTTTGTTTATATAGGGATGTGTTTTGGTCCGTAATGGCGTTTTATTCATTAGTATGGCGTTTTGGTATAGAAGTGTAAAGACCTTTTTACCCTTAACGAGGCGCGTCCACGTAATAAAATTGATGTTATTTACGAAAACGCCACATCGCCAATCTAGTCCATAGATTGTTTTGATCGGACGATCCATAAGCGTTCTCACCGTTCTCACACTTTCTACCGTTTTCTCTAAATCCCGACCCTGTATATATATATATACATATAAATATATGTATATATATATATATATATAGGGTGAGGTTATTCTAAAAAAGGTGTTTTTTGTGAGAAGGGTAAGAAAGAATCTAAACCATTAGATCTTTAATCTAATAGTTGAGATCTTGATGGCAATCTTGTAAATAATGTAACAATTAAAATAATTAATTTTCTAGATTAAGGGAATAAAGGTAAAATTAACATTTTTAAATTTAGAAATCACATGCAATCCACATGCAAGTTCCCCCTTCTTTTTTAAACGTCAATAACTTTTTATACGTAACTCTTTATTTTTAAATTACACCATAATAACGAGTGTTTTTTTATCTTTAATATGAGTACCATATTGTTATACTTATGTAGAGAAAAAATTATGTTTCGATTGGATGTTTTAGTCCATGGTGTTTTTTCTATGTTCATACAATGGTGTTCACATTATTTAAAACCCAAAACCTTGACGAAGTTTTGAAAACTCAAAGGGGTTCAAAACCATATAATAGAGAGTTCAAAACCTTACAATAGAGGGTTCAAAACCTAGTAATCAATCATCCTAGAACAGATGATTAGTTTTCAAAGCGGTTTTGAAATTTATGTTCTTGTTGTGGTCGTCACCTAAGGATAGGTGACGGTATTGTTTTATGACTAAACGCAAGTAAACTCGCGTTAGGGTCCTAAGAAGGTTATAGACTAGGTCAAAGCATTACTAATTACTAATAACCTAATTCCCTATAACCATTGGCTCTGATACCATCTTTTCTGTCACACCCCGACCACGTAGAACATACAAAACGTGGCGGAAACATCGGGGCGTGTTGCAACAGAATTAATGTTTCATAACCATGGA
Source organism: Helianthus tuberosus (assembly GCA_030545235.1). Taxonomy (NCBI): domain Eukaryota; kingdom Viridiplantae; phylum Streptophyta; class Magnoliopsida; order Asterales; family Asteraceae; genus Helianthus; species Helianthus tuberosus. Next base: position 15,686 of record JARYGA010022220.1, read on the forward strand.
TATCAAAAGTGTTTCGTTTTATTAAACATTGAATAATTACATCGTCTTGAAATCTAAATACACTATTTAAACATAGTCTATCATTGTTATTGAGTCACTAAGGCCTTGTCCAGTCCTATGTGAGCATGCATCTTATCAATCGATATCATTCAACAATACCTGAAACATATGTGAAAACGAGGTCAGCAAAGAAATGCTGGCGAGTACATAGGTTTTGTAGGAGTGTCGAAATCATGGCTAGTTTAGACGTTGCAATACTTTATTTAAAAACCTTGTTTTGAAAAGAGTATAATATTGCAACTTAATTAACCAACTCAAATCAAGCGGGTTATAATTTGTAAAACCTCGTAGCCATGACTCTTAACCCAAAAACATTTGTTTTAGTAAATTATTTGAAAAACAATGATAAGTTCAGGTGATATGTATAAATAAGAGAATAATGCATGATTAAATGAATAACCATGTAAAATGAGTTTGTATAAGATAAGTTGTTTGTAAATAAATGTCTTGTGAAAAGTATGTTACTTGTATAAAATGTTCTATGTCTCAAACTGAAATGATTCAAATAACGCTACAATATGTAATACCATACAAACACTTATATATAGGAAGTACCAGCGGCGTATCCACCATGCTTGTATCATATTCCACACGCATTGTTACTTAATCACTTAATCCAAACCAAACCACCAAAGTAATGTTCATGCCCAAATGTAAATCATGTAATATGTATAACCAAAATAATATCGTATATCGCTTTGAAGCCAATCGTTTACCCAATCGTTAAAACATCGTGTGAAACCCAATCGTTACCCAATCGTTAAAACATCGTGTGAAAACCAATCGTAAATCGTTTAATTCGTTTTAGGTCGTGAAACTACTTATAAGGTCGTCTCGCTAATAACATTCAAACCTTCGTGACTCTCATCGCTTCTCGTTTTCGTCGCTTCTCGTTTTCGTATTAACAAACCTCCATAGGGTAAGTTAACAATTACAGATTCAGTCGCTACCTACCATACCCACACATAACCACGGGTGTAGTAAATAACGGGATTTGTCAGATCCTATGGTACCATAACCTAATACTGGTCGGCTTGATCATTGCTAATGAATGTCATTTGTTATGTAACTACAACCAACAAGTTTGTTCACTTTATGAAATCGTTATTAGTTTTGTATAAATCGTCTTAATCGTTTTTGAAACCATCGTTATAACATCGAAAACATTTAGCACATATGAGTCACCCCAAAACAGTTGAAAATAGTAAAAGAGGGGAATAATGTACTCGCCTGAGAATGCTTGGAGGTCTTGAACAACAACCAAACAAAGCTAGAGAGAGCACGGAATCAGTCGGCAATCTAAAACTATATAAATAAACCGGACTTAAATCGGGAGATCGGATAGGATGAGGCTTGGTAAACCAAATGAGTGTTGGAACTCATATGATATGGTTTAACAAGGCCTACATACTACAATGAAACCTAACCTAAGTGCTTTCGACCCATCGCGACCCATTAAGGTAACATATGCTACTTTAACGTGTCGTGCGCGTGAAACGCGTTCGGACCGTCTAACTAGTCCTATGACAAGTGTTATATGCCTAAACATGTTACATAATCAGTTATATGACAAAGGTTTAGGTTACATATGCTTAGTTACCAATTATACATGAAAAGGGTATTATGGTAATTTACCTAAGGCATATAAACTACCTATCATTCAACTACTTAAACGATGTGACCATAGGGTATAACCTCGGAAGGTTATGCCCTATACTAGGGTCACCTAATGTATTTGGTCGGATCCTAATGATCGACCAAACTGGGTCGGGTTCGAAGGTATAGGCGATTTATTAGATCGCCTACCCTACGACCCTAGACAACGTGGTAATCAGTGGGCATAGTCCCAAGGGACTATAACCAACGTGATTACACTCACGTTGCGAAGTTCAAACGAACTTCGCATTGACCATTACTGGTCAACGCTGAAAGTCAAACAAAGTTTGACTTTCTGACTCGAAAAGCAGTAAAATAAGGAAAAGAACGAAAGAATACTTACACAGGGTCCCCGAATGCTAATCCCGATCTAAGAACTCAGGTATGAAACAATGGTTTCAACTTAGAGCTCTCAAATCAGAATTCTTGTGCAAAATGAGGTTGTGTGGGTTGGGTATTTATAGATAAAGTAGAGCCGCTAGGATCGTTTCTTGAATATCGTGCCACGATCCGAGCCGTACACTTGTCACAAAGGTTATGGAGCCACATATGCTCCTAATCTTAGTGATTAAGCAAGTTGCAAACATGTGGTTGTGGTTAAATCTGCTGAAAACAGGCTGTTAATACACTGCATCTGGTCTGCAGGTTGCCTTATGGACCGTAAAGCTGCCAATGTTGAGGTCCGTAAGGTAACAACTTTGGCAGATTTACAGTTTTGGTCCCTGCAGTGCAATCAGCCCATTTTTGACACGTTTAAGGCCCGTTAACCCCATTTCAAAGCTCTAAAATGAAGTTAAAGTATAGGGAACTTAAAACATGCTCAAAAATATCTCGGATGTCGGTTCGTTTAGCCGTACGAACGCGATGTTCGCTTAATTACGACGGAATGCGCATAAGCGCGAAAAACGATCCAAATGACGCGACGAATGGATTTTTCTTAAGGCGAACACTAAAATATAATGTAGTCATGCTTACATAAATTTTTGGATGTCCAGATGTATTCAGAACGTAAGTTATGCGCGAAAATGCAAACTTGTGCACTTTTTGACACTTTTAGTCCCTGAATGACCCTAAAGTTTATTTTAGCACACCGAACCCCTCAAAGCCTATTTCTAAGCTATGTAAAGGATATTTAAGGTGTGTTTAACTTATGGTCATGTTCCGGAATGTCTGTTACAGTTCAAATTGGCATACTTTCGCAGTTTGTCAACTTTAGTCCCTGTAAGCGATTTAACTTTGATTTCACCACACCAAACCTTCCAAAACTTATATCTAAGTTATGTATAGGTTATTTAAGGTATGTTAAGCCTATTTCACTATTCTGGAGTGTTCGTTGCATTAAACTGGTTATATTTACGCATTAGTGCGCGTATAACCTTCCAGAAAGCGATTTAGAGCTTGAAATCGAACATGAGTCGATATGTGCAAAAGATACACAATATTCATACAAGTCCAAAGTATGAAATACATTATTTCATTGGTTTGGCATTTTTTTTGATGGCCGTGGAGGCACAGGTGTTACAGTCTCCCCTACTTTAGGAAATTTCGTCCCGAAATTTATTTAGAGGAAACTTGCGAGAGCTTGAAAACATGAGGTTGAAAAGATCGAACAATATTGGTTAGGGTTCTGAACTTCTAGTAACTTTAATAACATCATGTTTGCAATGTAAGAGGGATACTTATATACAAGTATATGAAGCGTCATTGGTGCGTCCACCGTACCTCCATTACATCGTTCTCATTTCGTTATTGTTGTCACTATTGGTTCTTACACATAATAAATCTTACTGGGTTCCTATGCACTAAATTTCATAATTATGTACGCGTCCATAATCAGACAATTCCTTGCACAGTACACACAGTCTATTTTATAGTGTGTAGGGGAAAACCAAATGAACAATCCTGTGATGAGCGTGACTTAGACCGCCATAGAGTCCTTTAGACTAAATCAATAAATGATTTAAATAGACTATCAAGGAGTCTGTCAGCTACATCACTAGATGTCGTTCTTTAACCAAATTGTGAATCAATCTTTTTGATTAGACCACTAAAGGGTCTCTAATGAATCATGGAGCAGTACTATATAATCCAAGGGTCTTAACTATTACATAGAAGCCCATTAAGGATTTAAGGTAGTACCCTTTTGAATATCCTGCTACGAATCTCTCATGTGAAGATATGAAAGATTCTGCGAGGATTTGGATAAAGAATATCCAGAGTATCCAAAAACACAAAAATCATAGAGGAGAACACATAAACACATATCATATAACCACAAAATTGTTTAACTAGAAGTTTGTTCTGCTAACAGAGTACATGTATTTAAAGCACACTAGGAATCCATCTCGTGGATTTCATTTGGTACTTTAAACATTATCAAGAATCTAACTATAAAGATAGAAAGATCTTTAAAAGAAAGAATTCGATTTCGATTTTAAGGAACCGAAATGTTCGAATTTAGGTATATGAGGAATCCAATTAAGGACTCTGATTTGAATGATGATCATCCACAAGGATCTAATTGTGAAGATAAAAAGATCCCTTATGGATTTTAGAAGTTGAAGATGTTTTGATACCTTGCACTGGACGTGCTTATGTCAAAACATGAAGTAAAATGCTTATGAAGTTGAGATGCCTGATATGTCAAGGCGACATATGAAGCGGAATTTGAAGGTTACGTCAATGTATGAGGAAAATATTTTTGAAAACTATGCATGGGGTTCTTTTAAGAAAAATGTGTTTAACGTTTTTTGAAACCTTATATATAATACTTTTTGAAATCATAAAGTAGGTGTATTAGGTAGATATATTTACAAAAATGTTTTAAAATCATGCGAGATGAATTTTGAAATTATGTATAAGGTTTTTGAAAGATATGAATGATGCTTTTCGAAATCATGCACTTGATCAGAAAATGTATTGTGTTAATATTGTCTTCAGACTATATGAAATATTTTGAAATTAGAAAGGTTGGTTTTGATAACATGGCCAATGTTTTTGAAATAACATAGACAATGCATCTAGAAAAATTGTTTTCAAACTATATGAAATGTTTTGAGATCATGAAGATTGTTTTGAAATACTGGTACTGTGTATGTTGAAAAAAATCAAAACGTAATGGGTATGAGATTTGAAAATATCCTTAGTTATCTAACCAAGGATTCAAAGGCACAGATGTGCGAAGAGCACGATTACTCATAATGTCACTTAATTTTCTGTACTTTGTTTCTTAGAGTGAAACGAGTACTTAAAATTTTTGAGGGAATCATGAGCAATCATTTGAAAGAGAGAAATCACAAGAGTAGTTTGTAAGGTACATAGTTCCTTGATGTAGGTATCATAGGAAAAGCCATATACACCTAGCAGGGGGTTGAGCTGGTTGGTTGGGGACTGCTTTACCATTGTGAGCGACCATGGCGAAGTTCTGAGAAGCCTTTCGCTTCTTTGACTTCTTAGGGGATCGTTCATCCATGGTCTTTGATTCCTCGATTGGTTTCTTGGCTGATGGTGCTGTCACCTGACTAGGTCCTGCCTGTCTTGGTGACTCTTGAGTGGCTTCATCCTGGAGATGATACATGGCAGTAGCTAATTCAACAGTCTTCAGGGCTACTTCGCCTATTCGCTGAGCGAATTTTGGCTGCTTGCTCAGATATCTGGGCGTCATCGTGATGAAGAGACATTCTTGAAGAAAAAGAAAGGCATAGGGAGAAACAGGTGAAAGATTATTGGACAATCAAAACAGAATGATAACGCATGAAGATTGCGATCATTTGTTTGTTACCTAAGGCAAACAAATGAGACGGTGACTGATCAAAGTAAATGGGTCAAAAATAATGTATCGCGAAGACATGCTCGCCTAATAAGTGAACACTCATCCCAAGAATTCCCAGGTAAGCACAACTGGTCTCGCGTCTGATGAGATGTATACGAAGTGCTTGCCTAGCCAGAAAACCCAGAATACAGGCATTCACCCTTCCAGTTTGCACGTGTTCACATTATTTAAAACCCAAAACCTTGACGAAGTTTTGAAAACTCAAAGGGGTTCAAAACCATATAATAGAGAGTTCAAAACCTTACAATAGAGGGTTCAAAACCTAGTAATCAATCATCCTAGAACAGATGATTAGTTTTCAAAGCGGTTTTGAAATTTATGTTCTTGTTGTGGTCGTCACCTAAGGATAGGTGACGGTATTGTTTTATGACTAAACGCAAGTAAACTCGCGTTAGGGTCCTAAGAAGGTTATAGACTAGGTCAAAGCATTACTAATTACTAATAACCTAATTCCCTATAACCATTGGCTCTGATACCATCTTTTCTGTCACACCCCGACCACGTAGAACATACAAAACGTGGCGGAAACATCGGGGCGTGTTGCAACAGAATTAATGTTTCATAACCATGGATATCAAAAGTGTTTCGTTTTATTAAACATTGAATAATTACATCGTCTTGAAATCTAAATACACTATTTAAACATAGTCTATCATTGTTATTGAGTCACTAAGGCCTTGTCCAGTCCTATGTGAGCATGCATCTTATCAATCGATATCATTCAACAATACCTGAAACATATGTGAAAACGAGGTCAGCAAAGAAATGCTGGCGAGTACATAGGTTTTGTAGGAGTGTCGAAATCATGGCTAGTTTAGACGTTGCAATACTTTATTTAAAAACCTTGTTTTGAAAAGAGTATAATATTGCAACTTAATTAACCAACTCAAATCAAGCGGGTTATAATTTGTAAAACCTCGTAGCCATGACTCTTAACCCAAAAACATTTGTTTTAGTAAATTATTTGAAAAACAATGATAAGTTCAGGTGATATGTATAAATAAGAGAATAATGCATGATTAAATGAATAACCATGTAAAATGAGTTTGTATAAGATAAGTTGTTTGTAAATAAATGTCTTGTGAAAAGTATGTTACTTGTATAAAATGTTCTATGTCTCAAACTGAAATGATTCAAATAACGCTACAATATGTAATACCATACAAACACTTATATATAGGAAGTACCAGCGGCGTATCCACCATGCTTGTATCATATTCCACACGCATTGTTACTTAATCACTTAATCCAAACCAAACCACCAAAGTAATGTTCATGCCCAAATGTAAATCATGTAATATGTATAACCAAAATAATATCGTATATCGCTTTGAAGCCAATCGTTTACCCAATCGTTAAAACATCGTGTGAAACCCAATCGTTACCCAATCGTTAAAACATCGTGTGAAAACCAATCGTAAATCGTTTAATTCGTTTTAGGTCGTGAAACTACTTATAAGGTCGTCTCGCTAATAACATTCAAACCTTCGTGACTCTCGTCGCTTCTCGTTTTCGTCGCTTCTCGTTTTCGTATTAACAAACCTCCATAGGGTAAGTTAACAATTACAGATTCAGTCGCTACCTACCATACCCACACATAACCACGGGTGTAGTAAATAACGGGATTTGTCAGATCCTATGGTACCATAACCTAATACTGGTCGGCTTGATCATTGCTAATGAATGTCATTTGTTATGTAACTACAACCAACAAGTTTGTCACTTTATGAAATCGTTATTAGTTTTGTATAAATCGTCTTAATCGTTTTTGAAACCATCGTTATAACATCGAAAACATTTAGCACATATGAGTCACCCCAAAACAGTTGAAAATAGTAAAAGAGGGGAATAATGTACTCGCCTGAGAATGCTTGGAGGTCTTGAACAACAACCAAACAAAGCTAGAGAGAGCACGGAATCAGTCGGCAATCTAAAACTATATAAATAAACCGGACTTAAATCGGGAGATCGGATAGGATGAGGCTTGGTAAACCAAATGAGTGTTGGAACTCATATGATATGGTTTAACAAGGCCTACATACTACAATGAAACCTAACCTAAGTGCTTTCGACCCATCGCGACCCATTAAGGTAACATATGCTACTTTAACGTGTCGTGCGCGTGAAACGCGTTCGGACCGTCTAACTAGTCCTATGACAAGTGTTATATGCCTAAACATGTTACATAATCAGTTATATGACAAAGGTTTAGGTTACATATGCTTAGTTACCAATTATACATGAAAAGGGTATTATGGTAATTTACCTAAGGCATATAAACTACCTATCATTCAACTACTTAAACGATGTGACCATAGGGTATAACCTCGGAAGGTTATGCCCTATACTAGGGTCACCTAATGTATTTGGTCGGATCCTAATGATCGACCAAACTGGGTCGGGTTCGAAGGTATAGGCGATTTATTAGATCGCCTACCCTACGACCCTAGACAACGTGGTAATCAGTGGGCATAGTCCCAAGGGACTATAACCAACGTGATTACACTCACGTTGCGAAGTTCAAACGAACTTCGCATTGACCATTACTGGTCAACGCTGAAAGTCAAACAAAGTTTGACTTTCTGACTCGAAAAGCAGTAAAATAAGGAAAAGAACGAAAGAATACTTACCCAGGGTCCCCGAATGCTAATCCCGATCTAAGAACTCAGGTATGAAACAATGGTTTCAACTTAGAGCTCTCAAATCAGAATTCTTGTGCAAAATGAGGTTGTGTGGGTTGGGTATTTATAGATAAAGTAGAGCCGCTAGGATCGTTTCTTGAATATCGTGCCACGATCCGAGCCGTACACTTGTCACAAAGGTTATGGAGCCACATATGCTCCTAATCTTAGTGATTAAGCAAGTTGCAAACATGTGGTTGTGGTTAAATCTGCTGAAAACAGGCTGTTAATACACTGCATCTGGTCTGCAGGTTGCCTTACGGACCGTAAAGCTGCCAATGTTGAGGTCCGTAAGGTAACAACTTTGGCAGATTTACAGTTTTGGTCCCTGCAGTGCAATCAGCCCATTTTTGACACGTTTAAGGCCCGTTAACCCCATTTCAAAGCTCTAAAATGAAGTTAAAGTATAGGGAACTTAAAACATGCTCAAAAATATCTCGGATGTCGGTTCGTTTAGCCGTACGAACGCGATGTTCGCTTAATTACGACGGAATGCGCATAAGCGCGAAAAACGATCCAAATGACGCGACGAATGGATTTTTCTTAAGGCGAACACTAAAATATAATGTAGTCATGCTTACATAAATTTTTGGATGTCCAGATGTATTCAGAACGTAAGTTATGCGCGAAAATGCAAACTTGTGCACTTTTTGACACTTTTAGTCCCTGAATGACCCTAAAGTTTATTTTAGCACACCGAACCCCTCAAAGCCTATTTCTAAGCTATGTAAAGGATATTTAAGGTGTGTTTAACTTATGGTCATGTTCCGGAATGTCTGTTACAGTTCAAATTGGCATACTTTCGCAGTTTGTCAACTTTAGTCCCTGTAAGCGATTTAACTTTGATTTCACCACACCAAACCTTCCAAAACTTATATCTAAGTTATGTATAGGTTATTTAAGGTATGTTAAGCCTATTTCACTATTCCGGAGTGTTCGTTGCATTAAACTGGTTATATTTACGCATTAGTGCGCGTATAACCTTCCAGAAAGCGATTTAGAGCTTGAAATCGAACATGAGTCGATATGTGCAAAAGATACACAATATTCATACAAGTCCAAAGTATGAAATACATTATTTCATTGGTTTGGCATTTTTTTTGATGGCCGTGGAGGCACAGGTGTTACAAATACTGTGTGCTTTTGCTAGGTCAGAGTTTTCAGCTTGATCATTACTCTGAGCTTTTGATAGTTTAGAGTTTTCAGCATGATCAGTACTCTAAACTTTTGCTGTTTCAGAGTTTCTAGCTGACATTTGTGTGAAAGCTTTGTTTATGATCTCATTTGCTGCAGCTATATCTTCTGCTGTCTCTTTATCAATCAGCTCTAGTCTCTTTCTTTGATCTAACTCAATGTCAGAGATGTTTGTTGATGTGAGCATTGGTTCAGAAGTTTCGATCTGCTGTTCTGGTTTTACTTGATCAGGCTTCGTTGGTGTGTTTGATTCTGTTGTCTTTCTTTTCTTTAGCCTCTGACGTGTGCGTATATATACATAATTTTGCAATGAATTTACACACGATTTGGTTTTAAATTTATAAAAGTGATTATTACTTTTACATCAAAACACACACGAAAGAGGCAAGTGTACCCCGTCACATATGTAATAAAGTATCGGTAAGAACCAAGTATCGATCCAAGGAAATGGGCGGAGAAATAATACTAGACCTTTGTCACTAAACTACCGGTAAAAACATAAGTTTGTTTGATTTTAATTAAACTAAAGTAAGCGTAAACAAATACATAATAAAAACATAATAGATAATAGATAAAAAGCCTTGCTTAATACACAACCAAAGCATGTCAACTAAGTCGGTTTTGGCACTAGAAGCATTCGGTCAATATTCCAATTTAAGACAATTAGTATCCCTTTCGGGAATCCTAACATGACAATCATTCGGAAAGTTAAAACGATAAACACACTTTAACCACCTAAAATTGTTCTTTAACGTGCAATTGATAAATGTCTATAAAAAACTCTTAAAATAAGTTAGTCATCCGTTAGGAGTTTTCTAACCGCACTTAAACAAGGAAAGCGACACCGATAAACACAATGCAACCACCAACTGTCAAGCATAAACTAGATTAAATCACAACCAAGTTCATTTTACAAATCTTGCACATAAATTCACCAAGATAGCAATTTTGGCCTAAACTACTAACTAAGCTAACAAATCATGGCAAGAATTTATAACGACACCATCTAACCCGTTAAGGTCCTTACGTGACGGTAAGCTCTCTTGATTAACAATAATTACATTTTATTAAATCACTAACCATTTCTAGTATCATGATGCATACATTTAAACCAAGCTAATCTAGTTAACCAAGTTCAAAGTTTACTAATACAAGATTAATTAGGCTTCATTTTTCAACTATCTTAACTAACCAAGCATCAATCATCCAACATAATTACTTATAATCAAGAAATCAATATCAATAACAAGGTTGCAAACTAATCATCAAAGATTAACATAGAAAATACTTCAAAATGTCATTACAAACAAAGATTAACATACTAATGATTGTAATCAAGCAAGGGATTGTTGTGTTTTTGCCCAAGGGCTACAATAATACATAAACATTAATCTAAGTACTTGAAAGATTAACAAAATCATGGAAAGATTAGAAAACCAAACCATAAACAAGCACTAGACTAAGAATCCGGATAGTTATGGAGCTAAACGGCACGATGTGGCTTGAATCCGGGTCAAAAGCATAGCCTCCGGAGCCTGTAAAATCGCCAGTGAAGCTCCCAAAATTCCAGAATATCGAACAAAATGTTTCTGTTCTGTTTTTATATTTTTTCGCTGTGGCACGGTCGTTCTTCATATGGCACGACCGTGCACTTTAAGCAATTATTGGGCATGGCACACCATACTGCATGACGTCATCAGATCGTTGACCAGATTCGAAATCGCACGACCGTTCTTCCTGTGGCACGGTCGTTCTTCGCCGGGTTCTTGTTGCACGCTTGGTCGCACCGGTCGTTCAGTTCCGAGAGTTTGGCTGATCTTCGGAGTCGCACTGTCGTTCTTCGGATGGCACGTCCGTGCGTCACCGGTCTGGCCTTGTTTACCTTGCACGCCTAGTCGCACTGCTCGTTCATTGCCGGACTAATCAACATCTGTCGGAGATGCACGGTCGTGCATCAGGTCGCACGACCGTTCCTGTAACACCTCGAAAATTTACGTCCTATTATGTCTTGACACGTGTCATAGGTTTGAACGTGTGAAAGAATGTTCTTGAAGGACTAAAGTTGACAAATAGTGAAACTATGTAAGTATAAGGGTTCAAAGTGTCAACAATGAATAAATATACTTTGCAATAACCCTACATGATGTTTATAACCTTAAACGAATAGATCATGGATCATACGAAGCGAATTGTGAAAGAAAGTGAGAGATTACAAACTACAGGGGTTAAATGTGCCAACATGTTTAAGTTATACCTCTGAGTAACCTTTTGACAAACCCGAAGCTTTGTAATGATTAATTATGCTCACAAGAATGCACCATAAAAATTTCACCAAGATTCGTTACCGTATGAGAAAGTTATGATAGAATCCGTGTGTAAGGGTTAGAAACGTCAACATTGAAATTTAGGGCTTTTCGGGTGATCACGAAGTTACCCGAGGACTTAACAAAGAGGGTATAAGCCTTAAAGCCCCACATGTTAAATATTAAAGCCTCAAATTGCAAGAAACAATGAGAAAGCGATGTTTAGAAGGACCAGGGACTGAAATGCAAATAATGGAAACTTGCTAAGCTGGTTACCAACACCCTCGCGTAGCGCGAGCCTGAAAGCATTTGGCAGTCGCGCTACGCGACTGCCTTGTCTGGACAGAAAGGTTGTGCAGGTGTCCTGCATGTTTCTTAACCGACTTAAGGGCCATTTCTTCATACCTTGGGCTGCCCTAAGGTGGTTTATAGTGTGTAGGATGCTTGTGGATGTTATTATTTCCTCCTAGACTTAGTTGTCGATCATCCATGCATGTTTGCACACCATAAGAAGACCCACATTCTTTGCAAAGTTGATTATTCATCTTGCATTCACCCTCTGAGCATTTCTGGATCATTCAAGCAAGCCACAAACATTCCATATCATCCATAAGACTTGTGTAAGTACCCTTGATCTTCTTCAATTCATTCATACTTAGTTTATGGCCTAGAAATCAAACCGTCGTAACTACGGTTTGACTTTGTGATAAATCACAATCGGTCCAGAGTTTTGTCGAATCAAAGGTTGTTATAAGTTGGTATTTATATGGTTGATAAACCCCTAAAAGGGCACTCACTAATTCGAATCCTAACTAGGTCGTTTATCGAGTCAAACTCCTTCCGAAAAAGTCAACAGAATTGTTATGTTTGGTTTAATGCATGATTAGCGATGTAAATGGCGGATAGCCTAATTTATCATTCTTACCAACTGAAAATAAGTATAAAAACTTGTATACGCTTGCTTGATTCGACAACTTTATGTTTAGAACCGATTCGGAACCGAGATACGCAAAAGTTTGACTTTTGCTTTGACCTCAGTTCTGACCCGATTCTTATAGGTTTAGACATGCCTTAAAGTTCCATTAGGACCTAGTTACATGTGTGTATAAGCCTCTGCGTTTATACCACTCGAATCCCTGATCGTCCGATGTTTCCGTTAAATGCCTAATTATTGACCGTAATGCCCTTATGACCATAAAACGAGATTTTTGGAAATATAAAAGTGCCATAATCTTAGTTACTGATTATTATGCATGTCCCGAAAATTTCACGTTAATCGGAGGTCTAGATTAGGAGTTATGCTTAATGACGTAATTAAGAACACTTTTATTAATTAAACGGCGTCATTAGCATAAAACCTATCTAAACCCCATTTTTGACACCAAACCTTTTACCCACTGATGTAATATAATATTTTGGGATTTTTGAAGATTTTTAATTATTTTTAAACTGATCATAAGCTTGGATTAGCGCCTTAATTCGGTTAATACCGAATATACCCTTTTCGGCCATAAAATGAGTTTTACAAATCCTTTTGACGCCAATCCAATTGCTACTGATTTTAAATATTAAATAGAGTGTTTTGAACCTGTTTAATTGATCAGGAAACTCAGAATCGTATTTTAAACCGTACGTCGCTTAAAACGGCTTTATACGCGTATTATACGCATAGTTTGGGTTTAAAACTATTTTGACATATAAGACTTATAACCAAATGTTATAACCTGTTTAAATAAGCCATTTTACTGATGTAACCAGACCCGGTTCACAGAAACCAAATTAAATCCTTTTATAATCTTTAAAATGACCAAAATACCCCTACGGGGCTTATTAAGAGATTAAACTCGTTTGGGGCGTCACGGGTGATATCCTACTGATGTCACAACTTATTTAAGGCGTGTTAACTTAGGAAACCTGTTTAGGACTCTTACGGATACCCGTTACGCTTCATGCGCGTTCGGTTCGGTTTATGTAACTAGTTTACATAAATTAGCCGAAACGGGTCAAACCTTATCGGTTTTATCTCAAAATCCAGAATGTGTATCATATACCCATATTAAACAAGTCTTCAAACTTGTCGGGTCTAAATCACATTCTATCCGGTCTTCGCTTAATCGTGCGTACGAACCGTATCTTTAAAACTAACCGGTCTAAGCGTAAGCTTAACTAAAGACCCGTTAGGATTCTAATAGGTTATTATAAACCTTCGTTCCAGATTAGGAGAACCAGTAAAAGATACTTGCACTCGCTGATTTTGAACTATACTTACTCAGGTAAATACTTTTAACTTATTTTCCCTATACGGGCTTGGGGTACGGTATATAAAATACCGCTTGGTCGGGACGTTGAATCTTTGATTGAATGAATGATAATGAAAGTATTGAGACGTCTCGTTTAATATTGTTTTGTTTACTTAAAGCCTTTGGGGGGTTAATGACCGTGTCCCGGATATCCCTGGCATCATTTTACGAAATGGCCACGACCTTAGCACTCAGGTGTAGGCGTACACCTGTTAGTGTCTCATAAATAAAGTGGTGTGTTAATTGATCTTTAACCCGGCTCGATCCGGGCTACTGAACGCATAAGGAACATGTAAATCCATACAAGTATTATATATTTAAATAATTATCCCAAGTTATAAAATATTATTTGTGCCTTGTGCCTTTATGCCATGTGCATCCAAACCAATTTTAAATCATTTTCAAAATGAGTCGGTTGATTGTATTTACCAGTGTAAACTGACGTATTTTCTTAAAAAGGTTAAGTGCAGGTACTACGCGAAATAGGCTGGCTTGTCTCCTAGCATCCACATTAAGTCTCGCCAGCTTGGATGTCATAAGCTGTTGAACATTTGTTTCCTTTTTAAATTCGATCTACCTGTGGATTTATATTCGACTGTTTGTGATACTTAATATTACAATATCGTTGGTTGAATTAAATCTATACTTTGCTTCCGCTGTGCATTTAAATATTGTGTTGTTTGACTATTATGTTGCCAACCACGTCACGATACTCCCCTACCGGGCCCACCGGTGACACGTGGAAATTCGGGGTGTGACAGGTTGGTATCAGAGCCAACACTGAGTGAATTAAACATTAACCTTTTGTGTTTAATCTCAGTTACACAATTGCACATTCCTAAATCTTCGAGTCTAGAAAAAGAACTTAGGAATAATCCAAATTGTTCAAATTTTTTTATTTATTTAATTAAATTTGCCATATATTTTTCCTTGTTATTATCTTGTGTGTTTTAACAGGTACAATAATGCCGCCAAGATTTAGACGAGGTGGTCGAGGAAAGGAGCCAGCTAGCGCCCCTAACGACCATGAGGCAGGGCCTTCATATCGACGAACTTCTTCTACAAGGAATGACGAAACGAGGGAGCTATGGAGGACCTATGAAGACGATGCCAGACGATCTTTTTCGCATACCTCAACACCTCCATATCATGACTCTTATGGGCCTCAGTCAGAGAACGAACCCCACAACCCGCAACGTTTCTTTGGCGACCCTACTCCTGTTTTTCAGGGTCAGTTTAACCCAGCAGAGTACCTGCCAGAGCAAGTGGGCTTTAACCCACTAGGACCAGAGGATCACTTTTCGGGTGATCAAGATATGGACGAGGACACAGATCCCGTCGAGGCTTCAACCGGATCATTTAACCATCCTTTCGTGATCTCAGACGGTTCGTCTTTCCATGGAACACCATACCAGGGTCCGGATAGTCACATGGCACGGTTCGAACGGTGTGAGTGGTACAATACACCATCTTACCACCCATCACCTCACCAGCAGCCGCCACATCAGCAGCAAGATCCCTCTGGGGATCCACGTTATGAGGCAGTCACGCCACCGCCTCCACCGCCACCAGTGCATCTAGAGCCTCCAGTGCCACCAAGACGTAGGAGGACTGGTGCACGGATCTCAGCACGAGAAGTTGACTTTCGTCTCAACACCCCTCAACACTCTAGCGGTAGCCATTACCCGCCTACTCATGAAGTCCCACAGATGGAAGGACCTTCTGTCCCAGTTTCGGAGGTGAATTCAGTACCTATTGTACCGCCATCACCGGGTTTTGGCCACCCAATACCTGCTTATACTGCTCCGGCAGCTTACAACCCATATGGACCACCAGCATACCATGGCTATAACTATGCTGATGACCCTTACAACGTAGCAGCAAGCTACCAAGCCCATAATAATCCTGAAGGACCATACGGACCCCCTTGGGGAATGGGATACCCAACTCAGGGGTATCAAGCACCTGTTCAGCCGCCACCACAGTACCAGCCACCACGAGCTCCTCCACCTGAGCAGGAGGAACTCCGCCGAAGACTGGCCAAAGTGGAGCGAGACTTCCAGAAGGAACGTAGGAAGAATGAAGGAT
>JARYGA010022221.1:0-40801 GCA_030545235.1 Helianthus tuberosus
CAAACTTTATAAATAAGTATGCAGAATGCTATTAATACCTCTGTTCTTGCTAATTCGGGTACTCCTGTGAATTTCTGAAGTTGTGGAGAAAGAGTACATAACTTGGTAAACCCGCCCCCTTTCTTCTTCACCTCTTTGTTCTCATTTCTTGACCTGGTTTCATAAACAATACATTAACAGAAGTAACAAATATACAAATTCATGATCGTCACTTCAATTCAAATTCAGATTATTAGGGCAAAAACAGTCAATCACATTATAACACCTCGCGGAATTTCGAATTTCAAATCTTGTTTCCTTAAAATAACCATCGAACCTTCTAAATGCAAATTAACAGCTTTTAAACAGTTGAACATCCAATTTATATGTTAACCTATGTTGTCAAAAGCCCTTTGGGCCGCCTAGGCCCTCAAGCGAGGCAGGCGGGGTACCGGGAAAACATCTAGCTGCCATCCAGGCGCTCCAGCGACCTTTGGGCGAGATTTCAGCCAGGTTCCGGTCAGATTCTGGCGAGATTTGGGCCAAATCCTGTAAATTCCGGCAAACTGGTCTAAAACATCCAAAAATGGCCCCGGAACCAACCTAAACAAAACTAAAACAAGTCTAAAACCCCCCAAAAAGGTAGGTTTATTCAATGTGCCTTGCTTATCTCGGCCCTCATGTTTTAAGCGCCTTGCACCTAGGTCAAAGGCTCAGTCTATGCGCCTTGTGTGCGTCTCGCACCTTTGACAACTATGATATTAACTGAATTAAGATATAGTGAATTCATGATCATCACTTCAATTCACATTCATATAATTAGTGCAAATACAACAAATCACATTATAACACATAATAGAATTCCATATTTCAAATCCTATTTCATCAAAATCACCATCAGACCTTCTAAACACTGAATTAACATCTTCTAGATCACAACAATAGCATCAAATTCTCCAAAAATCAACAAACTAACAAAAAACTGTAACCTAATTGAAAAAAAAAAAATCAACAACTAACCCTCGTTTTCTGCTTCCACCACTCTTTCCATTACTTTCTTCTTCTTCAGCCTCTTCTTCAACTTCATCTTGTTCTTCTTCCTCTTCGTTGTTATCTTCTTCGTTCTGCTGTTGAGTTTCTAAATAGAGATCGATTTGTTGGCGAATAAATGCTTTTTTATCGGTTAAATCGACTCCAAATTCATGCTCGAGCGTGCGGCGTATGGAGGCGGTTGTGGTGGTGTTGAGATCGGAGGTGGTTAGGAGCTGCCGGAGCCGGCCGGTGAGGTCGGCGTCCGATAGCATGGTGGTTCGCCGGCGGCGCAAGTTAAAAAGCGGTTGGAGTGTCTGAAAGGATTTTGGTACAAGTGGTTGTGGACTACCAAGTTGTAACTTCTGTTCAAGTGATAGTCCTTTTATAGTTTTATTATATTCAGGTGAAATTACTATCCATATATTGTCTTCTAAAAAATAGACCATTCTTGTCGAGCTTGCTGGTCACTTGATTTCTCTCCTTAAGGTTCCAAGTTCAACTCTCACTAACATTACTTCGAAGCACATTGAAGGTGGCAATGAAGTTGAGAACTAGGCATCTCTAGAGGTCGCCAGTTCGAAACCGAGTCGAACCGGGTTTTATTGCAGCGGGCCTTTGGGTAGGTAGGTTTTCCACATAACTGGTGGCTTGGTGGCTCGGGTATGCATCCTTTGACCGTTATGGAGGAGGGGATGTATTTGCTCGATTGACGGCATCCCAGGATGCTTATCCAGTGATTTAGTTGGTCGTTAAAAAAATAAACCAATCTCAAAAGAGACAATCGGTAGACAGGATCTGCCGGCTAAAACGAATAGGGTTTATCCTGCATAAATTTTTTTTGATGAAATACATAGCGGTTCACATGATAGCCAATCATATTGAAACACGTGTAAAACGTAGACAGAATAGTCGGTGGCTATGATTTAGCCCCCTTCCCCCCCCCCCCCCCCCTCCCCCCCCCCCCCCCAATTTTTAACCGTTGGGTCAATTTAACCGGCGCTTTCTCATGACGGATTTTATTGGATTTTTTGGACACCATTCTACTTTCAAGGTTTTTCGCCTGCTAAATTTTAGTCATTTTAGCCGACGGATCTTTTTGGTGTTGTATGCTGATATGCATTTCTATTCTTCTAATTTTCAAAGTTACCTTATCTATTTTAATATGTTTTTCCCCTTTATTTATGTCAGTTTGATCTTGAAAGTATTTTTTAAAAGGTTTTAAACCCTGCGAAATAGCAGCCGAGAACTAGACAATCCAAAATTCCAATTTCCAAGTGTCCAGCCTAGATCTCAACATTTTAGCCCAATAAATACATCCTCAGCCCAACAAGTTAGTCCAATAGCCTAGTTTGAGAGCTTTCTTAATTCTTAGCACACCCATGTTCAAATTCAGTCCACCTGTTGAATCTTTAATACTTTAGTATCTTGCAAACCAATTGGATATACTTCACCAAAGCGATAACGAGTGAGATAATAAAATAAAATACAAATTGAATAGATTTTCATTAGTACCTTCATGTTTATATTTATGGGTTGGGTTTATACATGGGCGAACCCACATAGAGCGAGTCGAAGTCCCTAAACCCCAATATTCTTTTAAAAATTAGTAGATCCGGTATATTAAATTTCATAAAGACCTTATAAATACAATTAGGTGGACACCATAAAAAGAACATGAAAGCTGGTATAGTGGGAAATCTCCCTCTTTACCAACAAAAGTTCATGGGTTCATCCTTGTATAACCTATTTTTTTAAATTCTAATTCAATCCTCGCTTTGACCCGACCCGAACCAGGACCAACCCGAAAATTTTAACGTTTTGTTATGAAAATTTTAAAACACCGAAAAATGGATCCCATTGGAAAAAAAATATTGGGTCCGCCACTGGGTGTATAGATTGTAGATATATATACCAATCTCTGTTTTTTAAATTGTGAAAGCAATATAGGTCATTGTTAACTCAATTTAATGATCCAAAATTGACACAACATACAGAAGGGGTAAAAGAGGGGACTCGTATTTTTGTTGATTTTTTTTTTTTTTTTTTGTTTAAATTTAGTACCACCTATTTTAAACTTAAATAATAATTTGCATATATATATATATATATATATATTTTTTTTTTTTTTTGATACAGAAAATAGCACTGCCTTCAAACCCATTGATTTGATACTTTTTATTGGTTTTTTTTTTTTTTTGATATTAGACATGAGCACAGCGTACCATCCTCAGACGGACGGGCAGTCCGAGCGCACTATTCAAACCTTAGAAGACATGCTTCGTGCATGTGTAATCGACTTTGGCAACCGCTGGGAAAAGCACCTGCCACTTGTGGAATTCTCGTACAATAACAGCTACCACACCAGCATTGGAGCTGCTCCGTTTGAGGCATTGTACGGACGTAAATGCCGGTCTCCTCTTTGCTGGGCAGAGGTGGGAGATAGTCAGATCACTGGTCCAGAATATGTGGTAGATACAACCGAGCAGATCGCTCAGATACGAAAACGCATGACGGCCGCTCGTGAACGTCAGAAAGTTTACGCCGACATGGGCAGGAAACCACTTGAGCTCCAGGTTGGGGAGCGGGTACTACTCAAAGTTTCACCCTGGAAGGGTGTGGTTCGTTTTGGCAAACGCGGTAAACTCAACCCACGATACGTTGGACCTTTCGAGGTCATTGAGAAAATAGGCAGGGTGGCCTACAGACTTAACCTACCAGCGGAACTCGGTGCAGTTCACAACGTTTTCCACGTGTCGAATCTGAAGAAGTGTCCGTCAGATGAGACCCACGTAGTTCCTTTGAAGGAACTCACGATCGACGAGCAGTTACGATTCGTCGAGGAACCAGTCGAGATCACGGACCGGGATGTTAAGGTCCTCAAGAGCACTAGAATACCTCTCGTTCGAGTTCGTTGGAACTCACGTCGCGGCCCAGAGTTCACCTGGGAGCGCGAAGATCAGATGAAACAAAAGTATCCCCAACTGTTCGCAAACAGTACGCCCACTGCAAATTGCGTGGAGAAGCGGACGAAGACTCAGATCATCTCATGTCCTCTTGCTTGGTGGCTACAATAATATGGCGGTATATTAACGACTAATTTTAACGTTATTTTACTAATTTTATGAAAATAATGTTAAAAGAGGGGGATGGTTAATCATGCATCATGTGGTGGCGTTGATAGCCGAAAGACAAGGGAGTACATGCACTAATTGGCCTTTGTCTTAATTGTCGAGTGTTATGTGCCTTATGTCCAAGGTTTGATACAAAACTACCATCAAGCCAGAGGTCTCACTGGAAGCAGCCTCTCTATTCCTACGGAGTAGGGTAAGGCTGTCTACATCTTATGTAACACCCCAAATTCCGTACGTCGTATTATAATATTAAAACTTTAATGTTTAGATGATAAGAAATGGTAAGTATAGATTTTTACCATTTTCTAAGTTTTATAAACTATGGAAAGTTTAAAGCATATGTGCACATGAAGTTAACCAAGTTAGTATGTAAAATGAAACAAATGCCATGTTTTAAAAGATAGAGGGGTTAAAATGAAAAATGTTATAAATTAAACACTTGACAAAAATTAGTCAGTGTTTGGTGGAGGGTGTGCGATCGAGAGAAAGGGCAGGGGAAGAATAAAACCCTAAACAACCTAAATTCATCAAATTGAAAGGGGAATTGAGGACTAATTGAATGCATGAACCAAGAATGTTGATCCCATAAGCGTTTATAATATCAAGTAAGTCAAATTTTGTGGTTTAAGTAAAGTTTGATGAAGTGGGTTTGTGAAAGCTGTGATTATATATGAAATTTAGGATGAATATGTGTTAGAGTCATCTTATGAAACTGGAATTATGCTAGAATTTCAGATTATCTTGATGTTTATATGTAAACCCACTTGTATGTAATAATGCCATGGAAATGTTGATGAAATGTGTGGTAAATTAGTTGTAGATTTGGTATGGGAAGATGATTATGGTAGATTGATGTTATATGAACCTGAATTAGAAAGAAAATTATGTGAAAATGTTGTATATGATGACCTTGATAGGAAATGGTATGAATGTGCTTGAGATACTTGTACAGTGGCTTGGTATGTGACAACTCGAAATTTAGAACCTTTCGTTATATACTTAAACGTGTAACTAGTAACTTATGTGATAATGACAAAGGAGCCTCTTATATGACTATGTGATTTTTATGTGTTGTGTTATGCCTATGTGTATGTATGCGAGTATGCCTGTGAACCGAAACGACAAGAACCCGACTCGAGACCTTGTGGTCTCGAGTGAACTAGTGTGACATATGGGCCGGATGAGCCATACACCTCACTTAACCCAACCGAGAGCCCATTAGGGTGCATTGCTTGGAGCGGATATATATACACTTGATAGATGGCCATGTTACCATTTTGAACAACATTCATACTCTCCCCTACACACATACTCTCCACCCTCACACTTAAACCCCAAACCACAACAATACTCTCCTTCATTCTCGGATCCAATCAACAACCGTAAGAAGCTCTCGGATCGTCTCTCACACACACCGGTTGGAAACCTCACTCGCACCTTTGAACCCACACTTGAACCGGTTAGTGAACTTATGATGTTTGTTGTTGTTTGATAATGGTATGAATGATAGAACTTAACTAGTGTAGTGTATGTTTGATGATATTTGTGAACCGGATGTGTATTGTGTTTTGAGTTGATAATGATGTATGATTTTCGGTTAATAATGATGATTTGATGCCATGTTTACTTGTTAAGATTGTTGTTGTTCATCTAGGATGCATATGCTTGATTTCTAGACAAAGTCATGATTAGAGTGGTTGCTAATGTTTCATGACAACTTAACATATGAATAAGTAGAAAAATGTTTGAATGTGATGCTAGGATGTTCTCGGATTGAATATGTTCAAGTGTTTGATTGTTGTTCATGAGTATATGTTGTGATTAAGGATAAAAACCCGGAAATAAGATGAACAAGTGTTGAATGAAGATATGAATGTCCGAATATGTGTTGAATGTGTTTTGAATATTTGATGAACATGAAGAACTTGTTGAATATCATAAGAACATGGTTGAATATGTGAAACCTGATTTGTTTGATCCATTTTTAGTAAATTGCTAGACAAGGAACATGTTTAAGGAATTTGGTTGGATAGTACAAACTGCATGAAATCAGAATGTCAATGGATAGTACACTGTTCCGAATCAGCTCCTGTCCACTCGTAACCATCAGTTGCGACTCGAAACCAAGCACAACGAGTCGAAATCTCCCGGTTGCGACATCAGTTGCGAGTCGCAAACACCCGGTTGCGACTCGAAACCACACATGATCAAGCCCCAAACCTTGTGACTCGAAACCACGGTTGCGAGTCCGGTTGCGACTCGTAACCAAAACAGCATGGACCGAAACCATGGTTGCGACTCCGGTTGCGAGTCGCAAACGCCTGGTTGCGACTCGAGACTATACACACTGTTTGGGCTTTCACCTTGTTTCGGACTTAACAGTTTGGGCCGGACTCTTGGGCCCAATGCACAGACCTTATGTATTACTGTTGAATGTGAATGTCGATGAACTGCCATGATTAAACGTGTATGCCATACGTGCACTACTTGAATACGAACCTGATTGTATGATACAACTATGATAGGACGTGAGTAGCCTCAACGTTGCTTGTTTGACTTTTCTGTGTTTTCTACCGAGCAAACCAAGGTGAGTTCACACCCTCTACAAAGCATGGGATTCCCAGGGGTCGGGAATTGGGGTTAAGGAACTGGGTTCCTCGTCCTCCTTGGGTAGGACAGTAAAGGTTCAGGAATGAAATTCCTCGTCCTCACGGACAGATAACTCGTACTAGACCAAAACTCTATCACGAAGTCCCTCATTTTTATATCGACTTAATCGCCGGGCCAATGGCGAGCGGGTCATTAGTTAGATAGCGCTATTTAGGTCTGACAAACCTCACACCGTGCCGCAGAGGACGGGCGTGAACTAATGGATCTGGGGCACGTCAATGATGATAGACATTGACAGTTTCAGGGCACTTAAACATGACTACAGTCAGCAGTCGATATGGTAACGAGTCTAGTGTATACATGGGGTAGCCCCCACGGCCGAAAAGCCAGATAACTAACACGGGGTAGCCCCCACGGCAGGATTGCCAGAGTAACCGGGAATAAACAAGTCACGTTTTTAACTATGGGGTAACCCCCACGGCAGGATGCCAGCTAAAGGAAACTGTTTTCGAAACAACTTAAAACGAACACCCAACCGTGAACTCACTCAACTAGTTGTTGACTCGTTACTACATGCTTTGCAGGTCCTTAGGTTCTTAAGCTGGAGCTTGCATGGAGGAGGATCGCTGTGGGACATGGACGACTGTGTGCCACGTTAAACTATGAAACAATTAAACTTATGTTTTGATTTAAGACTTATGCTTCCGCTTGCAACTTAACTATGTTTTGTGTGAACACCAATTGTATTGGTTGGATTTTTATAACTACTTATATGCTTGTTCAATATGATTGGTGGCTGGATCCTGGTCAGTCACGCCTCCAAGCGGTAGTACTCCGCGGGTGGATTTTTGGGGGTGTGACAGATTGGTATCAGAGCCATTGGTTATAGAGAACTTGGTTTTAATAAAAGGGAAAAAGTTTTATTAAAATCAGACTATAACCTGTACAGTGCTCAACGGTCCACAACGATGCTTCACTCCACATGCAAGGCTCGACATTCTAGGTAATATGATCTGTGTATATATTGCCTACTTGTTAGTTACATGGTACATTGCTTATGGTATGCTTGGTTAGTATAACTACTGTTGCTTGAACACGTGCGTGCTTACTCTATCCTATCATCGCACTTTCGCGAACCCCACTCACTCACGTTCTTCTTGGAATGAAGATCATGTCTGGACGCGTTAACATGACACAAGCCCAGTTGACGGCTCTGATCAACGAACGAGTTGCCGCAGCAATTGCAGCTGCACACGCAGGAGGTATATCCTGCAGTCCGAACTCATTCTAGGATCTTTAGGATCCTACTCTCGTGAACCAACCTTTGTGTTAAACTCTGCCTTTTCTTTCGCCTACGATAGGTCAGCACGTTCAGCCACCCGTGTGCACTTTTAAGACTTTCATGGACTGCCGACCAACTACTTTTAGCGGCACTGAAGGAGCAGTAGGTCTCCTACACTGGTTTGAGAAGCTAGAATCTGTGTTCGAAATGTGTGAATGCCCTGAGGCGCGCAGGGTGAAGTATGCTACTGGTACTCTCGAGGGTTTAGCCCTCACGTGGTGGAACGCTCAAGTTCAGATGCTAGGGTTGGTTGCTGCCAACGCCACCCCATGGGAAACTTTTAAGGAAATGATCAAAGAAGAGTACTGTAGTCGTGATGAGATTCACAAACTCGAGGTGGAGTTCTTCAACCTCAAGATGACGGGGTCCGAAATTGAAGCTTATGTGAAAAGGTCGAACGAACTGGCAATTCTGTGCCCTACTATGGTGGATCCTCCCATCAAACGCATCGAACTATTTCTTCAGGGCTTAGTGCCAGAAATCCAAAGTCATGTGACTTCAGCGAACCTCGCTACCTACCAGCAAACTGTTCAGTTGGCTCACCGTCTCACGGATCAGGCGGTGGAGCAGAACAAGTTACCAAAACGCATAGGTGCTGCAACTACTTCTGGTACCTCTAGTGACAACAAACGGAAGTGGGATGGAACTTCGAGTAAGGGTTCGGCTTCTGTTCAGTCCCAGTCTCAGCAGAGAAAGACTGAGGACTACAAGAGCCCTAATCAGCAATCGTCTGGTGGCGGATACAAAGGAAATCACCCCAAATGCAATCGCTGCAGCCTGCACCACAGCGGACCATGCACCAGGGGCAACTGTCATCGGTGCAACAAGCCTGGTCACGCTGCAAAGGATTGCAGGAGCTTATACCCCGCTAATCAGAATCGTCAGCAAGCTCAACAGAACCAGCGCCAGCAACAGCAACAGGGTGATAACAAAGGGTGCTTTCAGTGTGGAGCTGAGGGCCACTTCAAGAGAGATTGTCCACAACTGAACAGGAACCAGAACAACAACAACAACAATAACAACAATCAGGGGAATGGTAACAATGGGAACAACAACAACAACAATGGCGCCAGAGGGCGGGTGCTTGTGATCGGCCAAGGTGAAGCAAGGAACGACCCCAATGTTGTGGCGGGTAAGTTCCTTCTCGACGACTTTTATGTTTCAGTTTTATTTGATTCGGGTGCCGATACTAGCTACGTGTCACTAGAAGTTAGTCGAATGCTTAAGCGTATTCCAACACCTTTGAACAACAAGCACACCGTAGAGCTAGCAAATGGTAAGAGTTTAGAAGCCACACACGTAGTCAAGGGTTGTAAACTTATTCTCGCTGACCAAACCTTCTCTATCGATCTCGTTCCTATTGTCTTGGGTAGTTTCGACGTTGTCATTGGGATGGATTGGTTATCCCAACACCGAGCAGAGATTCTTTGCAACGAGAAAGTTGTCCGTATTCCAGGTCCCGATGGTGAACCCCTCATGATTCATGGCGACAAGAGGAGTGTTGTTGAGAACGTCATTTCTCTCCTTAAGGCCCAAAAGTACTTGCGAAAGGGCCACACTGCTATTTTGGCTCTCATTACTGACACCACGGAGAAAGAGAAGAAGGTAGAAGATTTCCCAGTTGTACGCGATTATCCAGAGGTATTTCCCGAGGAATTACCTGGTCTTCCGCCTCATCGCCAGGTCGAGTTTCAGATCGAACTAGCTCCTGGAGCTGCGCCTATAGCCCGTGCACCTTATCGTTTAGCCCCATCAGAGTTGAAGTAACTCTCCACGCAACTACAAGAGCTCCTGGATAAGGGTTTTATTCGCCCTAGCTCATCGCCCTGGGGAGCTCCAGTATTATTTGTGAAGAAGAAAGACGGTACTTTCAGAATGTGCATCGACTACCGAGAACTCAACAAGGTAACGGTGAAGAATCGTTATCCTCTACCGCGTATCGACGACTTATTCGACCAGCTGCAAGGGTCGAGCTACTATTCGAAGATCGATTTGAGATCGGGTTATCACCAGCTGAGAGTCCGGGAAGAGGACGTCTCTAAAACAGCTTTCAGAACTCGATACGGACACTATGAGTTTTTGGTCATGCCTTTTGGGATGACAAACGCACCTGCGGTTTTCATGGACTTGATGAACCGAGTGTGCAAGCCTTACTTGGACAAATTTGTTATAGTCTTCATCGACGACATCCTGATCTACTCTAAAAGTCGGGAAGAACATGAGCAGCATCTGCAACTTATTCTGGAACTCCTTCGAACAGAACAGCTTTATGCAAAGTTCTCGAAATGCGACTTCTGGCTTCGAGAAGTCCATTTCCTAGGCCACGTGGTGAACAAGGATGGGATCCACGTTGATCCATCCAAGGTAGACTCAATAAAGAACTGGCCTGCACCTCGTACACCAAAGGAAATCCGCCAATTCTTGGGTTTGGCGGGATACTACCGGAGATTCATAAAGGATTTTTCTAAGATTGCACAGCCTCTCACCTCACTAACGCAGAAGGGCGTTATTTATCGCTGGGGAAACGCACAGGAGTTGGCATTTCAGCACCTAAAGGATAGACTTTGTAGCGCACCTATCCTTTCCTTGCCAGAAGGCACAGACGATTTTGTGGTTTATTGTGACGCATCAATTCAAGGTCTTGGTTGCGTGTTGATGCAACGAGATAAAGTTATAGCCTACGCCTCACGTCAACTTAAAGTTCATGAAAAGAACTACACTACGCACGATTTAGAGCTGGGAGCTGTTGTTTTTGCACTTAAGTTATGGCGGCATTACCTGTATGGTACCAAGTGCGCGATCTACACCGACCACAGGAGCCTCGAGCATATCTTCAAGCAGAAAGAATTGAATATGCGGCAACGACGATGGGTCGAGTTGCTGAATGACTACGAGTGCTCAATCAGGTATCACCCGGGCAAAGCCAATGTTGTGGCTGACGCCCTCAGTCGGAAGGACACTGCGCCTAAGCGCGTACGAGCTTTGCAACTCACGATCCATTATAGTCTTCCCTCCCAGATACGAGCAGCTCAGATAGAAGCACTGAAACCAGAAAACGTCAGGGCCGAAGCCCTACGCGGATCGAGGCAACGCTTAGAACAGAAGGAAGACGGTGCTTACTACGTAACAGGACGCGTTTGGGTCCCACTCTATGGCAACCTACGAGAGCTTGTGATGGACGAAGCACACAAGTCTCGCTACTCGGTACATCCTGGATCGGACAAAATGTACCACGACATCAAAACTACGTATTGGTGGCCTAGCATGAAGGCCCACATAGCGACCTACGTCAGCAAGTGTTTGACTTGTGCGAGAGTCAAGTCGGAATACCAGAAACCATCAGGCCTACTCCAACAACCAGAAATACCTCAATGGAAATGGGAGCAAATTTCCATGGATTTTGTCACTGGCCTACCTAGATCCCAGCGCGGGAACGATACTATTTGGGTGATCGTGGATCGACTCACAAAATCTGCACACTTCTTGGCTATCAAGGAGACGGATAAGTTCTCCACCCTCGCAGAAATATACCTCAAGGAAGTTGTTTCGAGGCACGGGGTGCCCACCTCCATTATCTCAGATCGAGATGCACGTTTTACTTCTGAGCTGTGGCAAGCAATGCACAAATCCTTTGGCTCACGATTAGACATGAGCACAGCGTACCATCCTCAGACGGACGGGCAGTCCGAGCGCACTATTCAAACCTTAGAAGACATGCTTCGTGCATGTGTAATCGACTTTGGCAACCGCTGGGAAAAGCACCTGCCACTTGTGGAATTCTCGTACAATAACAGCTACCACACCAGCATTGGAGCTGCTCCGTTTGAGGCATTGTACGGACGTAAATGCCGGTCTCCTCTTTGCTGGGCAGAGGTGGGAGATAGTCAGATCACTGGTCCAGAATATGTGGTAGATACAACCGAGCAGATCGCTCAGATACGAAAACGCATGACGGCCGCTCGTGAACGTCAGAAAGTTTACGCCGACATGGGCAGGAAACCACTTGAGCTCCAGGTTGGGGAGCGGGTACTACTCAAAGTTTCACCCTGGAAGGGTGTGGTTCGTTTTGGCAAACGCGGTAAACTCAACCCACGATACGTTGGACCTTTCGAGGTCATTGAGAAAATAGGCAGGGTGGCCTACAGACTTAACCTACCAGCGGAACTCGGTGCAGTTCACAACGTTTTCCACGTGTCGAATCTGAAGAAGTGTCCGTCAGATGAGACCCACGTAGTTCCTTTGAAGGAACTCACGATCGACGAGCAGTTACGATTCGTCGAGGAACCAGTCGAGATCACGGACCGGGATGTTAAGGTCCTCAAGAGCACTAGAATACCTCTCGTTCGAGTTCGTTGGAACTCACGTCGCGGCCCAGAGTTCACCTGGGAGCGCGAAGATCAGATGAAACAAAAGTATCCCCAACTGTTCGCAAACAGTACGCCCACTGCAAATTGCGTGGAGAAGCGGACGAAGACTCAGATCATCTCATGTCCTCTTGCTTGGTGGCTACAATAATATGGCGGTATATTAACGACTAATTTTAACGTTATTTTACTAATTTTATGAAAATAATGTTAAAAGAGGGGGATGGTTAATCATGCATCATGTGGTGGCGTTGATAGCCGAAAGACAAGGGAGTACATGCACTAATTGGCCTTTGTCTTAATTGTCGAGTGTTATGTGCCTTATGTCCAAGGTTTGATACAAAACTACCATCAAGCCAGAGGTCTCACTGGAAGCAGCCTCTCTATTCCTACGGAGTAGGGTAAGGCTGTCTACATCTTATGTAACACCCCAAATTCCGTACGTCGTATTATAATATTAAAACTTTAATGTTTAGATGATAAGAAATGGTAAGTATAGATTTTTACCATTTTCTAAGTTTTATAAACTATGGAAAGTTTAAAGCATATGTGCACATGAAGTTAACCAAGTTAGTATGTAAAATGAAACAAATGCCATGTTTTAAAAGATAGAGGGGTTAAAATGAAAAATGTTATAAATTAAACACTTGACAAAAATTAGTCAGTGTTTGGTGGAGGGTGTGCGATCGAGAGAAAGGGCAGGGGAAGAATAAAACCCTAAACAACCTAAATTCATCAAATTGAAAGGGGAATTGAGGACTAATTGAATGCATGAACCAAGAATGTTGATCCCATAAGCGTTTATAATATCAAGTAAGTCAAATTTTGTGGTTTAAGTAAAGTTTGATGAAGTGGGTTTGTGAAAGCTGTGATTATATATGAAATTTAGGATGAATATGTGTTAGAGTCATCTTATGAAACTGGAATTATGCTAGAATTTCAGATTATCTTGATGTTTATATGTAAACCCACTTGTATGTAATAATGCCATGGAAATGTTGATGAAATGTGTGGTAAATTAGTTGTAGATTTGGTATGGGAAGATGATTATGGTAGATTGATGTTATATGAACCTGAATTAGAAAGAAAATTATGTGAAAATGTTGTATATGATGACCTTGATAGGAAATGGTATGAATGTGCTTGAGATACTTGTACAGTGGCTTGGTATGTGACAACTCGAAATTTAGAACCTTTCGTTATATACTTAAACGTGTAACTAGTAACTTATGTGATAATGACAAACGAGCCTCTTATATGACTATGTGATTTTTATGTGTTGTGTTATGCCTATGTGTATGTATGCGAGTATGCCTGTGAACCGAAACGACAAGAACCCGACTCGAGACCTTGTGGTCTCGAGTGAACTAGTGTGACATATGGGCCGGATGAGCCATACACCTCACTTAACCCAACCGAGAGCCCATTAGGGTGCATTGCTTGGAGCGGATATATATACACTTGATAGATGGCCATGTTACCATTTTGAACAACATTCATACTCTCCCCTACACACATACTCTCCACCCTCACACTTAAACCCCAAACCACAACAATACTCTCCTTCATTCTCGGATCCAATCAACAACCGTAAGAAGCTCTCGGATCGTCTCTCACACACACCGGTTGGAAACCTCACTCGCACCTTTGAACCCACACTTGAACCGGTTAGTGAACTTATGATGTTTGTTGTTGTTTGATAATGGTATGAATGATAGAACTTAACTAGTGTAGTGTATGTTTGATGATATTTGTGAACCGGATGTGTATTGTGTTTTGAGTTGATAATGATGTATGATTTTCGGTTAATAATGATGATTTGATGCCATGTTTACTTGTTAAGATTGTTGTTGTTCATCTAGGATGCATATGCTTGATTTCTAGACAAAGTCATGATTAGAGTGGTTGCTAATGTTTCATGACAACTTAACATATGAATAAGTAGAAAAATGTTTGAATGTGATGCTAGGATGTTCTCGGATTGAATATGTTCAAGTGTTTGATTGTTGTTCATGAGTATATGTTGTGATTAAGGATAAAAACCCGGAAATAAGATGAACAAGTGTTGAATGAAGATATGAATGTCCGAATATGTGTTGAATGTGTTTTGAATATTTGATGAACATGAAGAACTTGTTGAATATCATAAGAACATGGTTGAATATGTGAAACCTGATTTGTTTGCTCCATTTTTAGTAAATTGCTAGACAAGGAACATGTTTAAGGAATTTGGTTGGATAGTACAAACTGCATGAAATCAGAATGTCAATGGATAGTACACTGTTCCGAATCAGCTCCTGTCCACTCGTAACCATCAGTTGCGACTCGAAACCAAGCACAACGAGTCGAAATCTCCCGGTTGCGACATCAGTTGCGAGTCGCAAACACCCGGTTGCGACTCGAAACCACACATGATCAAGCCCCAAACCTTGTGACTCGAAACCACGGTTGCGAGTCCGGTTGCGACTCGTAACCAAAACAGCATGGACCGAAACCATGGTTGCGACTCCGGTTGCGAGTCGCAAACGCCTGGTTGCGACTCGAGACTATACACACTGTTTGGGCTTTCACCTTGTTTCGGACTTAACAGTTTGGGCCGGACTCTTGGGCCCAATGCACAGACCTTATGTATTACTGTTGAATGTGAATGTCGATGAACTGCCATGATTAAACGTGTATGCCATACGTGCACTACTTGAATACGAACCTGATTGTATGATACAACTATGATAGGACGTGAGTAGCCTCAACGTTGCTTGTTTGACTTTTCTGTGTTTTCTACCGAGCAAACCAAGGTGAGTTCACACCCTCTACAAAGCATGGGATTCCCAGGGGTCGGGAATTGGGGTTAAGGAACTGGGTTCCTCGTCCTCCTTGGGTAGGACAGTAAAGGTTCAGGAATGAAATTCCTCGTCCTCACGGACAGATAACTCGTACTAGACCAAAACTCTATCACGAAGTCCCTCATTTTTATATCGACTTAATCGCCGGGCCAATGGCGAGCGGGTCATTAGTTAGATAGCGCTATTTAGGTCTGACAAACCTCACACCGTGCCGCAGAGGACGGGCGTGAACTAATGGATCTGGGGCACGTCAATGATGATAGACATTGACAGTTTCAGGGCACTTAAACATGACTACAGTCAGCAGTCGATATGGTAACGAGTCTAGTGTATACATGGGGTAGCCCCCACGGCCGAAATGCCAGATAACTAACACGGGGTAGCCCCCACGGCAGGATTGCCAGAGTAACCGGGAATAAACAAGTCACGTTTTTAACTATGGGGTAACCCCCACGGCAGGATGCCAGCTAAAGGAAACTGTTTTCGAAACAACTTAAAACGAACACCCAACCGTGAACTCACTCAACTAGTTGTTGACTCGTTACTACATGCTTTGCAGGTCCTTAGGTTCTTAAGCTGGAGCTTGCATGGAGGAGGATCGCTGTGGGACATGGACGACTGTGTGCCACGTTAAACTATGAAACAATTAAACTTATGTTTTGATTTAAGACTTATGCTTCCGCTTGCAACTTAACTATGTTTTGTGTGAACACCAATTGTATTGGTTGGATTTTTATAACTACTTATATGCTTGTTCAATATGATTGGTGGCTGGATCCTGGTCAGTCACGCCTCCAAGCGGTAGTACTCCGCGGGTGGATTTTTGGGGGTGTGACATGGTAGATGGTACGCACACCAGGTGTTTGATGAACTGCATAGGTGTGACAACTCGAGTTTCCAAGATTCCATCTTCGCATTAATTGCACGATTAATTGTTTAGTTGTTTGTTTACACGACTTGTTGGTTTCACAACTGTACGCGTTTGTAATATGTTACAACGTATTGTGATTGTTATGCTATATATGGTGTGTATTATGTGTGTATGTGTATACATATTTTGTATTAATATCATGGTTGTATATTTAAAAACAAAATGAGATCTGTTAGGCCCAAACCCTTGTTTCGATTAATATGGAAACCGGCCCAAATCCCTTGTCCCTATATTTTCATATTACGTGAATGATTAGGAAGGATGGTGGATCATATCAAACCCTACTTTTTCATTGAGGGTGCGACGGCAGTAACAAGACCCCCCCCCCCCCCTTCTACTTGTGATTGCATCTCGATTAATTGGGTCTTCGGTTAGTGATTCTCGCTTATGATTTCATATTTGTATAATGATTATGGGTTTTATGGTATTTGTTAGTTGTTGCTTAGATTGATCGCATGTACATAGGTGTTGCTGATGTGATGATTGTAATTATAAACGAATCAAGTTTCTTTATGATAAAGTCACGATCATAAAACATGATTAAGTACATGATGAGAAAGTGTGATGTTGTTCGAATTAGGCTGTGTTGATCAGTAGTAATGTTGTGATTATGATTTATGTGTTACTGTTGGTACAAAGTCAAGTGATGATGGCTGACAACATGGGACAAATAAACACATGGGGGCTGAAACAAACTAACAATAGTATAGGATGTCTCTATTGACTAATGGCTGACAACAATGTTTTTAATAAGTTTCCATTAGGCCGCACACATGTGACTAATCTTTGCTAGTAGTGGGCTCTGATGATTGTATGATTTAGACTGGTTGAGCAATTGTTTGTTAAAGTTTTCAAAACTGTTAATGATGATTTTGTCGATGATTGATCATGTATTGTAAGTGATGATTAGGGTTATTGTTAACTGCTGTGATGATGATGTTACCTCCGTCCCAACGAAAACACATAACCAACGAAATCACTTTCTGATTTCGTCATCTGGGTGATTTCGACAATAGGTGTTTTCGCCCAGAAGGTGTTTTCACCACATGTGTCGTAGTTCAGCATTCTAGACAGTAACCCTGTTAGTTTTAACGATGTTAGTTGCTAACCCTGTTAAGTATGCATGTAATTCTGTAAAGTTCGTAACTCTGCTAAACAAGTGAACTCCAGTTAAGTTGGTAAGTTGATAACCTATTTGTTTGTGAACTCAGTTAGAAAATTAACACTGTTAGTTTATATTTCCTGTATGTATGTTAATCCCGTTAAGTTGTAAACTCTGTTAAGCCTAGCAACTCTGTTAAGTATATTAAATCTGTTAAACTTATTAACTCAGTTAATAAGTACATTAACTCTGTTGAGGATGATAACTTAGTTAAGGAACTTGCAAGTAACTTTGTACCTTGTATGATTAACAAACTGTTTATGTGTTACTTGATGTTAACTACCAAATCACTCGGTAATACTGATTGTATGGGAAACTTCACGAACTGGAACTGATTTAATATACGTGCATACTATAGGACTGGATTGATTGTTTGCGAGTGCATAGTTTAGCATACCGAGCAAACCAAGGTGAGTTCACACTCTTACCAAGGCATGGGATTCCCGGGGTTGGGAATGGGATTAAATGATTACTTGTACTTTCATCGTTACTGGAATACGTACCACTGACCTCGTTAGGGGAAGGTCACTTATAGATACAGCTAGACTAGTAACACATGGGAAGCCCCCACTAATCTTCGCACACATGCCTGGAATGGCCGCGATACGAATACTAAACTTCGCAAACATGCCTGGAATGGCCGCGATACGAATACTAATCTTCGCACACATGCCTGGAATGGCCGCGATACGAATACTAAACTTCGCAAACATGCCTGGAATGGCCGCGATACGAATACTAATCTTCGCACACATGCCTGGAATGGACGCGATACGAATACTAATCTTCGCACACATGCCTGGAATGGCCGCGATACGAATACTAAACTTCGCAAACATGCCTGGAGGGCCGCGATACAAATACAACTAGTCTAGAATACATAGGAAACCCCCACAAATCTTCGCAAACATGCCTGGAAGGCCGCGATACATATAAATACGATACATAGTTTACTAAACAAACATACGGTTTACGAAACGAATACTATAACTAAACAACCAACTGTGAACTCGCTCTTTGTTGTTGACTCGTTGTTACATGCCTTGCAGGTCAATAGGTACACATGGAGCTTGCACTGGGAGGCGCGGTCGTTGTGGACATGGATCGTGGATGCCATGTTAAACATTTATCATACTTTGGAACTTATACTTGGGTTTTAAACATTATGCTTCCGCTTACTACTTAAACTATGTTTTGATTTGAACACCAGTTATATTGAGGTTGGGTGTTACAATTACTATTATGATATGTTCAATATGATTGGTGGCTTGATCCTGGCCAGTCACGCCTTCAAGCGGTGATACTCCGCGTGTGGATTTTGGGGGTGTGACAGATTGGTATCAGAGCCATTGGTTATAGTGAACTTGGTTTTAATAAGGGAAAAAGTTTTGTTAAAACCAGACTATAACCTGAACAGTGCTCAACGATCCACAACGACGCTTCGCTCCACGTGCAAGACTCAACATTCTAGGTGATACGATTTATGTTTACATTGCCTACTTGCTAGATTACATAGATAAACGTAACAACTGTTGATTGAAACACATGTGTGCTTACTCTCTTCTGACATCTCACTTTCGCGAACCTTTCTCACTCATGTTTCCTTTGATATGAAAATCATGAGTGGACGCGTTAACCTAACTCAAGCCCAGTTGGCGGCTTTGATCACTGAACAAGTTACTGCAGCACTCGCAGCTGCCCAGGCAGGAGGTATAACCTGCCATCACCACTTACTCTAGGATCTTTAGATCCTACTCTCGTAAACCAACACTCGTGCTTAAGTATGTTTACTCTTACGCACACGACAGGTCAACACGCTCAGCCACCGGTGTGCACGTTCAAAACTTTCATGGACTGTCGTCCTAGTACTTTTAGTGGCACTAAAGGGGCCGTTGGACTCCTCTACTGGTTCGAGAAGCTCGAGTCAGTCTTTGAAATGTGTGAATGCCCTGAGGCTCGTAGGGTGAAGTACGCCACTGGTACTCTCGAAGGCACTGCGCTAACTTGGTGGAACGCGCAAGTTCAGATGCTGGGGCTGGCGGCTGCTAATGCCACCCCATGGAATGATTTTAAGGAACTGATCAAGCGAGAATACTGTAACCGTGATGACATCCACAAACTGGAAGTGGAGTTCTTTAACTTGAAGATGACGGGGTTAGAGATAGAGGCGTATACGAAGCGATCTAACGAACTGGCAATTTTGTGTCCAACTATGGTGGATCCTCCCATCAAGCGCATTGAGCTGTACCTCAAAGGCTTAGTACCAGAGATTCAAAGCCATGTAACTGCTGCTAACCTTGCTACTATCCAGGATGTTACTCGTCTTACTCATCGTCTCACAGACCAGGCAGTGGAACAGAACAGGCTACCTAAGCGCATCGGTGCTACTACTACTACTACTACTTCTGATATTCCCAGTGACAACAAACGCAAGTGGGATGGAAATTCGAGCAAGGGTTCCACTTCAGTTCAGTCTCAGTCACAGCAGCGAAAAATGGATGAGTACAGGAGCCCCAGTCAGCAGTCTCTTGGTAATCGAAGTCAGGGTGGATACAGGGGAAACTACCCTAAGTGCAATCGATGTAATTTGCACTACAGCGGGCAGTGCAACAAAGATCGTTGTCAGAGATGCAATAAGCTTGGTCATGGAGCCAAAGATTGTAGAAGCTCACATCCTGCAAACCAGAACCGACAACAGCAGCCACAAGCTCCACAGAATCAAGCAGCAACAGTAGGGTAACAGGGGATGCCATCGGTGTGATGCTTAAGGTCACTTCAAGAGACACTGCCCACAGTTGAACCAGAACCAGAATTAGAACCACAACCACGGAAACGGGAATAATAATGGAGGCAGCAATGGGGGTAATAACAACGGCAATGGTGCCAGGGGTCGAGTGTTCGTGATTGGTCAGGGTGATGCTAGGAATAACCCCAACGTTGTGATGGTTTCGACATCGTCATTGGAATGGATTGGTTATCCCAACAGCAAGCAGAGATCCTTGTAAAGAGAAGATTGTTCGTATTCCCCGTTCAGGTAAAGAACCTCTCGTGATTCAAGGCGACAAGAGTGGTGCTGTTGTGGGCATCATCTCCTTTCTTAAGGCCCAGAAGTGTTTGCGAAAGGGCCACACTGCTATCTTAGCACTCGTTACTGATGCATCAACGAAAGAGAAGAAGATCGAGGATATCCCAGTAGTACGCGATTTTCCTCAGGTGTTTCCTGAAGATTTACCTGGGCTACCGCCTCATTGCCAGGTCGAATTTCAGATCGAGCTAGCTCCTGGAGCAGCACCCAGTATTATTTGTGAAGAAGAAAGACGGTACCTTCCGCATGTGCATAGATTACCGCGAACTGAACAAGGTGACCGTGAAGAATCGCTATCTTCTCCCACGCATCGACGACTTGTTCGACCAGCTGCAAGGGTCGAGCTACTATTCAAAGATTGATCTGAGGTCAGGCTACCATCAACTGAGAGTCCGGGACGAGGACGTCTCCAAAACAGCATTCAGAACACGCTACGGCCATTACGAGTTTCTGGTCATGCCATTCGGATTAACAAACGCACCGGCAGTCTTCATGGACCTTATGAACAGAGTGTGCAAACCTTATCTTGACAAGTTCATTATTGTTTTCATCGAAGGCATCCTGATCTATTCGAAGAGTCTGGAGGAACACGAGCAGCATCTACGACTTATTTTGGAACTTCTTCGAACAGAACAGCTTTATGCAAAGTTCTCGAAATGCGACTTCTGGCTTCGTGAAGTCCATTTCCTAGGCCATGTGGTAAACAAGGATGGGATCCATGTTGATCCATCCAAGGTAGATTCGATCAAGAACTGGCCTGCACCTAGAACACCAACAAAAATCCGCCAATACTTGGGCTTGGCTGGATACTACAGAAGGTTTATCAAGGATTTCTCCAGGATTGCAAAACCCCTCACCTCACTAACTCAGAAATGCGTTATCTACCGTTGGGGTAATACACAGGAATCAGCATTCCAGCACTTAAAGGATAGACTTTGTAGCGCACCTATTCTTTCATTGCCAGAGGGCACATACGATTTTGTGGTCTATTGTCACGCATCAATTCAGGGTCTGGGATGTGTATTGATGCAACGGGATAAGGTCATTGCTTATGCTTCGCGCCAACTTAAGATTCACGAACGGAATTACACTACACCCGATTTAGAGCTGGGAGCTGTTGTTTTTGCGCTCAAGATATGGAGACATTACCTGTACGGTACCATGTGTACCATCTACACCGATCACAGGAGTCTCGAACATATCTTCAAGCAGAAGGAATTGAACATGCGTCAACGCCGATGGGTCGAACTACTGAACGATTACGAATGTGCTATAAAGTACCATCCGGGCAAAGCCAATGTGGTGGCTGACGCCCACAGTCGAAAGGATACTACACCTAGGCGTGTGCGAGCGTTGCAACTCACTATTCAGTCTAGTCTTCCTTCTCAGATACGAGATGCTCAGGTAGAAGCATTGAAACCAGAAAATGTCAGGGCTGAAGCCCTACGCAGTTCAAGGCAACGGTTGGAACAAAAGGCAGACGGCGCCTACTACGTAACAGGACGCATTTGGGTCCCACTATATGGTAACCTACGAGAGCTTGTGATGGATGAGGCACACAAGTCTCGTTACTCAGTACATCCTGGTTCGGATAAGATGTACCACGATCTCAGAACGACGTATTGGTGGCCTAGCATGAAAGCTCACATAGCAACTTACGTCAGCAAGTGTTTGACTTGTGCGAGAGTCAAAGTCGAATATCAGAAACCCTCAGGCCTACTCCAATAACCAGAGATACCAAAATGGAAATGGGAGCAAATTTCCATGGATTTCGTTACTGGCCTACCTAGATCTCAGCGCGGAAATGACACTATTTGGGTGATCGTGGATCGACTCACAAAGTCCGCACACTTCTTGGCTATCAAAGAAACAGACAAGTTCTCTACTTTAGCGGACGTTTACTTGAAGGAAGTTGTCTCGAGGCACGGGGTGCCCACCTCTATTATCTCTGATCGCAATGCACGTTTTACTTCAGAACTGTGGCAAGCAATGCACAAATCCTTTGGCTCATGTTTAGATATGAGCACAGCTTATCACTCGCAAACGGATGGGCAATTTGAACGCGCCATCCAGACCCTTGAAGACATGCTTAGGGCATGTGTGATTGACTTTGGCAATGGTTGGGAAAGACATCTGCCACTAGTTGAATTCTCGTATAATAACAGTTACCACACCAGCATTCGAGCTGCACCATTTGAGGCATTGTACGGGCGTAAATGCCGATCACCTCTTTGTTGGGCAGAGGTGGGGGATAGTCGGATCACTGGCCCAGAACTTGTGGTAGACACAACAGAACGAATTGCTCAAATACGACAACGAATGGCGGCAGCTCGTGACCGTCAGAAAAGCTACGCCGATAAGGGCAGGAAACCACTCGAGTTCCAGGTTGGGGATCGAGTGCTACTCAAAGTTTCACCCTGGAAGGGTGTGGTTCGTTGTGGCAAACGAGGCAAACTTAACCCGCGATACGTCGGACCTTTTGAAATCATAGAGAAAATAGGCAAGGTGGCCTACAAACTGAAACTACCAGCGGAACTCAGTGCAGTTCACAACGTCTTCCACGTGTCTAATCTGAAGAAGTGTCTGTCAGATGAGACCCTCGTAGTTCCTCTCAAGGAACTCACTATCGACGAACAGCTGCGATTTGTCGAGGAACCAGTTGAAATCACGGACCGGGACGTTAAGGTCCTCAAGCACACAAGAATACCTCTTGTGCGAGTTCGTTGGAACTCCCGTCGTGGCCCAGAGTTTACCTGGGAACGAGAAGATCAAATGAAACTCAAGTATCCCCAGTTATTCGGAAACAGTGCAACCACTACTGAGGCTGAAGCTACTACAGAATTTCGGGACGAAATTCCAAATCAACGGGGGGATGATGTGACACCCCAGGAAAACCAGTAAACTACACAACACAACTAGCTTCCTCAGTAACTACGTGCTAAATTTCGGGACGAAATTTCTTTCAAGTTGGTGATAATGTGACAACTCGAGTTTCCAAGATTCCATCTTCGCATTAATGGCACGATTAATTGTTTAGTTGTTTGTTTACACGACTTGTTGGTTTCACAACTGTACGCGTTTGTAATATGTTACAACGTATTGTGATTGTTATGCTATATATGGTGTGTATTATGTGTGTATGTGTATACATATTTTGTATTAATATCATGGTTGTATATTTAAAAACAAAATGAGATCTGTTAGGCCCAAACCCTTGTTTCGATTAATATGGAAACCGGCCCAAATCCCTTGTCCCTATATTTTCATATTACGTGAATGATTAGGAAGGATGGTGGATCATATCAAACCCTACTTTTTCATTGAGGGTGCGACGGCAGTAACAAGACCCCCCCCCCCTTCTACTTGTGATTGCATCTCGATTAATTGGGTCTTCGGTTAGTGATTCTCGCTTATGATTTCATATTTGTATAATGATTATGGGTTTTATGGTATTTGTTAGTTGTTGCTTAGATTGATCGCATGTACATAGGTGTTGCTGATGTGATGATTGTAATTATAAACGAATCAAGTTTCTTTATGATAAAGTCACGATCATAAAACATGATTAAGTACATGATGAGAAAGTGTGATGTTGTTCGAATTAGGCTGTGTTGATCAGTAGTAATGTTGTGATTATGATTTATGTGTTACTGTTGGTACAAAGTCAAGTGATGATGGCTGACAACATGGGACAAATAAACACATGGGGGCTGAAACAAACTAACAATAGTATAGGATGTCTCTATTGACTAATGGCTGACAACAATGTTTTTAATAAGTTTCCATTAGGCCGCACACATGTGACTAATCTTTGCTAGTAGTGGGCTCTGATGATTGTATGATTTAGACTGGTTGAGCAATTGTTTGTTAAAGTTTTCAAAACTGTTAATGATGATTTTGTCGATGATTGATCATGTATTGTAAGTGATGATTAGGGTTATTGTTAACTGCTGTGATGATGATGTTACCTCCGTCCCAACGAAAACACATAACCAACGAAATCACTTTCTGATTTCGTCATCTGGGTGATTTCGACAATAGGTGTTTTCGCCCAGAAGGTGTTTTCGCCACATGTGTCGTAGTTCAGCATTCTAGACAGTAACCCTGTTAGTTTTAACGCTGTTAGTTGCTAACCCTGTTAAGTATTCATGTAATTCTGTAAAGTTCGTAACTCTGCTAAACAAGTGAACTCCAGTTAAGTTGGTAAGTTGATAACCTATTTGTTTGTGAACTCAGTTAGAAAATTAACACTGTTAGTTTATATTTCCTGTATGTATGTTAATCCCGTTAAGTTGTAAACTCTGTTAAGCCTAGCAACTCTGTTAAGTATATTAAATCTGTTAAACTTATTAACTCAGTTAATAAGTACATTAACTCTGTTGAGGATGATAACTTGGTTAAGGAACTTGCAAGTAACTTTGTACCTTGTATGATTAACAAACTGTTTATGTGTTACTTGATGTTAACTACCAAATCACTCGGTAATACTGATTGTATGGGAAACTTCACGAACTGGAACTGATTTAATATACGTGCATACTATAGGACTGGATTGATTGTTTGCGAGTGCATAGTTTAGCATACCGAGCAAACCAAGGTGAGTTCACACTCTTACCAAGGCATGGGATTCCCGGGGTTGGGAATGGGATTAAATGATTACTTGTACTTTCATCGTTACTGGAATACGTACCACTGACCTCGTTAGGGGAAGGTCACTTATAGATACAGCTAGACTAGTAACACATGGGAAGCCCCCACTAATCTTCGCACACATGCCTGGAATGGCCGCGATACGAATACTAAACTTCGCAAACATGCCTGGAATGGCCGCGATACGAATACTAATCTTCGCACACATGCCTGGAATGGCCTCGATACGAATACTAAACTTCGCAAACATGCCTGGAGGGCCGCGATACAAATACAACTAGTCTAGAATACATGGGAAACCCCCACAAATCTTCGCAAACATGCCTGGAAGGCCGCGATACATATAAATACGATACATAGTTTACTAAACAAACATACGGTTTACGAAACGAATACTATAACTAAACAACCAACTGTGAACTCGCTCTTTGTTGTTGACTCGTTGTTACATGCCTTGCAGGTCAATAGGTACACATGGAGCTTGCACTGGGAGGCGCGGTCGTTGTGGACATGGATCGTGGATGCCATGTTAAACATTTATCATACTTTGGAACTTATACTTGGGTTTTAAACATTATGCTTCCGCTTACTACTTAAACTATGTTTTGATTTGAACACTAGTTATATTGAGGTTGGGTGTTACAATTACTATTATGATATGTTCAATATGATTGGTGGCTTGATCCTGGTCAGTCACGCCTTCAAGCGGTGATACTCCGCGTGTGGATTTTGGGGGTGTGACAATAGGCGAAACTATCGGATGAGATTTGATGTAAACAAAGAATGAATATGTATAGAAAGAGATGATGATTGTACGTGGTAGTGAAATAACATGAGAAGTGTGCCTTGAACGTGATTCATGTAGAAGTTTCGGTTTTTGCTTATATGATGCGGTCATAGTATTGATTTGGAAGTTTTTTTTTGGCACATGAATGAAATTTAGGTGAATGCGATGGTAAGTGTCTTAACACATGGGAAATAAAATGCATATGTGATCATTAGTATGATCTAGAATAACAATATGAATATATGTTTGTTAGTTTGGAAGTTTGTATGATGGATACTTGACTTTTGAAAGTCAACAATGTAGGAGTGTCATGGGTGAGCCTTAGGACACAATTGTATAAGG
Organism: Helianthus tuberosus; assembly: GCA_030545235.1. Lineage (NCBI taxonomy): Eukaryota > Viridiplantae > Streptophyta > Magnoliopsida > Asterales > Asteraceae > Helianthus > Helianthus tuberosus. The sequence goes on from JARYGA010022221.1 coordinate 26,259, forward strand.
AGAGAACATATGAGTTATGTAACAGCGGATTATGTGTCATGTATGTTGGTAATTAAGTTACGTGGAATTGGAACGAGGTGATTATTAGTACGTGTCTTATTTATGTAATAATTGACTAATGAAAGTCAAGTATAGTATGGTCTGAAAATAAGATGAATGAATGTATGTATGCTCATATATGCTAATCATGTTGTGATGAACGTGACGACATTTATGGATAGGAGTCATCTCAACATGGACACAAGCATGGAAGGGCAACGGGTCAAGGGTAAACACGGAAGCTATACATGAACTCGGACGCACGAGGTAAGTATTCCCGGGCTCCCTCTTTGGTAATTAAGAGATTATTTGTATTATAATTGATAGTAGTTATGTTGAAATGTGCAATTAATGATGATATCAAGAAATGATATTAAGTAAGTGATTTCCAGAAATCACTTCTTAGTTTGTTTAAGTAAGGTAGCGTTCTAGTTAATTAAGTATGATGTTTGAAGTCAAATATGGATTTAGCTGAATAAAATCGATGATTTTCGCTAAGTAAATCGAATGGGTCAAAATGATGTCTTGTTGTTATAATGGAATGAAGCGTAAGAAATGGCTACGGTATTATAACCGGGTAATGGGTAGAATTGCACATAAGTACGCTAACCGGGAAATGGAGACGTGGATTAATAGTCGAAAGACTCGGTTGTGAGTTATGACTAATGGGTAAACAATTCCGTGAATGGAACTTGGGCTAACAAAGTTTGATTTCGTATAATTGAATAAATGAATGAGTTTAACGCATACCGGGTATCAGGTGCGTAAGCCCAAGTACGAAACTATGGATAATGTAAAAGTATTATGGTTATAATGTTCATGTAAGTTTTGGGTTAAAATAAATGAGTCGTTTGATGAAAACATGAACGGGTCGAATAATTCGTAAATGAATAATAAGCCGAAAAAGTATAAGTTAAGAATTTCCTTAACCCGGATGTTGGATTTCAAGTTCACGTGATAGAATGTTAATTTACGATCACGTAGGAAGAAACGGATCGTAAAACGGACAAGAAATGGGAAAGTTATGACCAAAATGGTAAAAATTCGTTAAGCTGAAAGTTGTAGGTCTGAACCAAGCGCAAGGTTGCGCCCCCTGGCACAAGGTTGCGCCCCTGACTGATGTTTTCTGTATTGCGCCAGAACTGGCACAAGGTTGCGCCAGATGTGTTTCTTCTTGCGCCAATCGCTGGTTCTTTCATATTTTTCGCATTCTTCAACTCCAAACTTGTGTGAAGGCTATCTAACTACGTTATATGCATTGTATAACTATATGTAAGTATCTAAGCATGTACGTATAGACGTGTTTATGTATGCATATATGTATGTAGGTATGAAATGTGTATGAACATACGTTTGTAGGTACTTATCCATGAAGTAGGATTTGTTGTGCATGAAAGAAAGGATCTTGTATATATGCTTATTATAACAACCCTCCAAAAATATTTCCTACATCCCTAATATATTTAGAATGTCCCTAGACATCTTAAAATACACCCCGTATACGAAAATCGGTCCCAAATACCCTTATATAATTAAAAAATTAAATAAAATCAAGTTTTATGGGTCGCTCGCGGGTCGCGAAGACCTTAGTGGTCTTCTACGCGGGGCGCGACAGCTGAAGGTCAAGGCGCACCCGGTGCTGCCACGTGTCGGGTTGTGTGTCGAACCTATACTGCTGACTGGTCATAGCTAGGCCCTACTCCCCCTACGTCGCGGGCCGCGAAGGCTAAGCCTTCGGCTTACGCGGGCCGCGAGGAAGTCATGATCAGCTCCTATAAATTGGGAGCATCGGCCTCAGTCCCAACTCGCTCAAACTTTTCAAATTCTCTCTCATTTCTGTATAGTATACATAATTCCCGGGCATAATTAATACATAATCACCAGGAAATCACAAAGGAAAACCCTAAGATAGCAATGTGAGTAATCTCCTTTTTGTGAACCTTTTTACCAACTGTTTTTGCAAAACCTCAAATGTTTACATTATATTAAACAGTGATTGAGTATTTGTATTCTACAATTACTACACTGTGAGTAGTAACATGACCACAAGTTGGGTTGACAGTACCGTGGGTGGTAACTAAGGTAGAAAAATAAACAAATGTAACTGCGCGACCGCCCTCAATGCTGTAAACGGTTTTACTTATCTTGATTAAACTGGGATTCACTCACCAGTATTTCCCACTGACAAAATATTTTTAAACGCGTTTCAGGTAACAAAATGTGAAAGCCAAATAGAAGCCAGTTGGACAGCACTGAAGGCTTGGAAAAGTGGCTATAAAAGTTACCTAAATAAAGAGATGTTTTTATTTAAATAAAATAGGGTTTATCCCTATGAAATTGTGTGTACTAGAAACTTGGGAATTTCCCATGTGTTTAATATTATAAAAGCGTGGTATTTTACTCTGATCAAATATTTCCTAACTACGGTCCTGATGTAATTTCCGCTGCCAAATTGATAAACACCGATACCACTGAAACTGGCTGCGGCCGCCCGTTCCCGGGTAAATAGGGGACGGGGGTTGCGACAGAAGGTGGTATCAGAGCTACAGCCACTGATTCAGCCACAGAAGTGTTCTGCTGACACCAAAATATCATTCAATATGTTAGGAAATAATTTACATGGATACGTGCATATCTGTATATTATTGTTTTGTGTTATTTGACAATTTGTTAGTTTACAGTATGAGAGACCAAGGACCTTCAGACACTTACCGTCAGTTGTCCAGCTCACCTACGGATGAAGGCACCTCTTCACAGCCTACCCTCTTAGGGTATTCGGCCGATACTGAAGACAGGATATTCGTGTTCAAGGCCCAATCTGAAGAGCCATTCCCTCCCAAGAAGAGAGGATGCTTCAGCAGAGGAGCGCATGAACGTAGAAAAAGGATGAAAAAGTTACAGCAACAGCGAGCTTTAGCAGCCGCTAAGAGAGAAACGAATGCTCACACTTAGGATATGCTCAATAGGAGTCTAGCAAATTTTCATATCTTAGCAACTACAGCTGCAGACCCGAATCTTGAGCAACTCGTAGCACCCCAGCCCTTACCATTGTTTCCCACACAACCGATGGAAATTGAAGCCAACCCAGAAAACCAAATCCCAGCACCAGCTTTTGATCCATCTGAGATCCCTAGGATACCAGCACCCCATCCCTTAGAACCAGACTATGACCCATGGTTTGATGACCATAGGGATTACCAACAACGCTACCCAATACCAGAGGAACCTATGCCAAACCTAGAAGCTTACCCAGACCTGGACCTTCTAGACCCATATTATGATAATGACCAATACATCAGGGAGATTCTAGAGAACCCTTACCCTTACGAAGAACCCCAAACCCAATACCAGCACCCGCACCAACCATGAGCACAGAGAATGTGCAAGAACTCTGAACCTTTAGTGAGGAGATTTTAGAAGGAAGTGAGTGGATGAGACAAATAAGGGAACGACTCGTCTGGAAATATGACGAGCGTAATATGGACTTTTGGATGAACCCTTATCAATAGTAGTAATAATATATATATATATATATAATATGTATGTATGTTTGAAATATATATATATATATAAAGACAATAGCTATGGATGCATAATAGTATTGTAATTTTAGATTTTAGTTCCAGTTTGTACTAGACGCATAATATATAAAATAGAGTAAAAGTCGCAATGACGACGATTTTGGATCAATATGCTTGTGATGTGATTATTTGTATTAGATATTGTCTTGTGATATTAATATGTGGTAAATGTTTAAAATTCAGATGGACAACGAAGTGAACCAGAAAAATCAGAATAGCGATAACCAGAATAACAATAATAATGGAAACCAAGTGGATAACAGTGCCATCCAACACATACTGGCACAAGGGATTATAGACGCAATGCCATATATTATCAAAACGGTTAAGGAAGCTGATAATAAAAGTAATAATAGCAGTAAACGACCTACTGAACCAGAACACAGCGTAAACAATGGACCAATACTTCAGGTGCCCATTCCAAACAGAAGAAGAACCATGTCTTATGGTTGTTCTTATAAGGAATTCTGGTCTTGTAAACCAATAGAATTCTCAGGGAATGAAGGACCCATTGCAACCCTGCGCTGGATAGAAAAGACTGAGGCAGTCTTGAAAATAAGCAAGTGCGCGGAAGAGGATAAGATAATGTTTGCCTCCAATCTGTTTAAGAATTCAGCCTTAGAATGGTGGAACACTATCCTCCAGTCTAGGGGAAGTGACAGGGTTTACAACATAGAATGGGAGGAATTTAAGAACATGGTAGAAAGGAAATTCTGTCCCTCTAATGAAAAGGAACAGATAGCAAATAAGTTCTTAAACCTTAAAATGACTGGAGTAGATAGTAAGGGTTATACTACTTTATTCTTCGAATATGCAAGAATAGTGCCAACCCTTGCATCACCAGAACCAGTATTAATCTCCCGTTACATATGGGGATTAATCAGCGAGATTAGACATGTAGTCAAGGCAGCTAGACCCCAAACCATAGAAGAAGCTGTAGAACTAGCAAACACCTTGACTGATGAATTAGTACGTACGCGAGAAGAGGACCAGAGGAGGAACCTAGCTCAAAGGCTTACCCAGGAATTCCGCTATGGAAATTCTAACCATGGGAAAAACGTAGGTTCTACTTCTGCACCTTACTGCAAGGTCTGTAAGAAGAAGCATTCAGGAAAATGCTCCACCTACTGCAATTTCTACAAGATACCAGGACACAAGGAAGAAGATTGTAGGAAGAACCCCAGTAATGGAGTGTGCTTCAACTGTGGAGAAAAAGGTCACATCAAGCTACACTGTCCGAAACTAGCTCCAGCCACAAGCAACAAGAATACTAAAAATGCTAGGGCATTTGTTCTAACCGCAGAAGAAGCAAAGATGATCCCGGATGTGATCGCCGATACTTTTTTAGTTAATGATGTTTTTGCTAAAGTATTATTTGACTCTGGTGCGAACCAAAGTTTTATTAATACTTCATTTTGCAAACTTCTCAATCAACCATTAACTAAACTCCCACAAGAATGTCTAGTAGAAACAGCAAATGGGGAAAGCATTAAGATTACCGAAATCTTGCAGGGAGCAAGAATAGAATTTTTAAATCAAAAGTTTATTGCAAACCTTTATCCAATGAATCTGGCATGATTTGATGTTGTATTAGGAATGGATTGGCTAATAGCCAATAAAGCCAGTATTTTATGTGATAAAAAATAATCCAAGTAAATTCACCAAAGGGTGACAAGATCACAATTAAAGGAGATAAGACATCTAGATCTACGAAATTCATCTCTGTGATGAAAACAGCCAGTTATGTAAGAAAAGGATCACTAGTGTATCTGATTTCCATAATCACTAACACTAAAGGAAAAGAATTGAAAGATATTTCTGTAGTATCTCGATTTTCAAACCTATTTCCCAAAGAGCTACCAGGACTAACGCTAGACAGGGAAGTTGAATTCAGAATTCATCTGCTACCAGGAACAGTACCAATTGCCAAAGCACCTTACTGCTTGGCACCAGCTGAAATGCAAGAATTAAAGAAACAGTTAGACGAACTGTTGGAGAAAGGATTCATACAGCTAGGGCTGTTCACGAGCCGAGCCGAACCGAGCAGACCTTTGCTCGTGCTTGGCTCGTTTACAAACCGAACCGAGCGGAGCGGCTCATTTAAAACCGAGCCTCAAATCAATCGAGCATTTTTCGAGCAATAAAAATTGCGAGCGAGCGTCGAGCGAAATTCGAGCGATTTGGACAACCGTGTCGCCCGATTTAAATTTGCTGAGAGAGATAGTGACAATGTTGGGTCTCAAGTTTTTATGTCTTTAAAAATATGCACATTTAGTGGCACAATATTTTTCTTATTAATAACAATGTTGTGGCCGACGAGGCGATAATCATATTGCACGAACATTTACATTGAGAGCAGGAGACGATCGACTTAGGGTAACGACATGAAACATTGAGGCGATGAACAAACTATCTTTTATCGGTTTAGGGTCTAACTTTTAGTTTTAATATTAATTTTTTTTATTGGCCTGGTTGGGCTAGTAAGTATATAGATATAATTGTAAATTTGTATATCGTTTACCAAAATCTAATAGAGTGGTACATATAAAACTATAGATTTAATTTGTATTTAAGTATATATGTATGTGTAAGTGTGTATATATATATAGGTGTGTGTGTATTATGTATAATTTATATTTGTGTATATATATGTGTGTGCATATACGTGTTTATATATGTATGTGTATAGGTATATGTATATGTATATGTATATGTATACTAATTAAAATAATAATTCGAGCCGAACCGAGCCGAGCGGACCTTTGCTCATGCTTGGCTCGTTTACAAATCGAACCGAGCAGAGCAGCTCGTTTACAACCGAGCGTCAAATCGAACGAGCATTTTCCGAGCAGTTTCCGAACGAGCGGCGAGCGAGCGGCGAGCGACGAGCGATTTGAACGGCCCTATACAGCCAAGCTCATCACCATGGGAAGCACCAATCTTATTCGTTAAAAAGAAAGACGGGTCAATGCGAATGTGCTTTGATTACCATGAATTGAACAAAGTCACGATTAAAAATCGGTACCCATTACCGAGAATCGATGATTTGTTTGATCAATTGCAAAGAGCTCGATTTTTCTCGAAAATCAATTTACGCTCAGGATATCATCAATTAAAGGTACAGGAAGAGGACATTCCTAAGACCGCATTTAGAACAAGGTATGGCCATTATGAATTTACTGTCATGCCATTCGGTCTAACCAATGCCCCAGCCGCATTTATGGACATGATGAACCGAATATGTAAGCCATATTTGGATAAATTCATAATTATCTTTATAGATGATATTCTTATTTAATCTAAGAGTAAAGAGGAACATGCAAAGCATTTGCATGCACTTCTAAGTTTATTAGGAAAAGAAAAGCTTTATGCAAAGTTCTCGAAGTGTGAATTTTGGTTAGAAGAAGTATAGTTTCTTGGGCATTTAGTCAATCATGAAGGAATACATGTGGATCCTACAAAGATTGAGACAATTACTAAATGGAAAGTCCCTGAGTCACCAACTGAGGTTAGAAGTTTCCTAGGATTGGCCGGTTATTATAGAAGATTTATTCGAGATTTTTCTAGAATAGTCATTCCCTTAACTAAGCTAACCTGTAAATCTGTTAAGTTTGAATGGGGCAAAACAAGAAGAAGCCTTTAGAATTCTTAAGCAAAAATTAACCAACGCACCCATACTAGCGTTACCAGAAGGAACTGAAGACCTCGTAGTCTATTGTGACGCTTCTAAGTTAGGTTATGGATGTGTGTTGATGCAGCGTCAAAAAGTTATAGCCTATGCATCGAGACAACTTAAGAATCATGAAGAGAATTATTCATCCCATGATTTAGAATTAGGTGCCATAATTTTTGCCATTAAGATTTGGAGACATTACCTTTACGGTAGTAAGTTTACCATTTTCACCGATCATAAGAGTTTAAGATATGTCTTCGGGCAAAAGGAGTTAAACATGAGATAGAGACGCTGGATGGAAATACTAAGTGATTACGATTGTAATATCCAGTATCATGCAGGAAAGGCAAATGTAGTTGCTGATGCTTTAAGTCGAAAGTATCACGAAAAGCCAAAAAGAGTACGTTCTCTTAAATTAAATCTACAAGTAGATTTAAATGAACAGATCAGGAAAGTACAAAAATCAGTAATCAAGGATGATACTGAGAAATTGAAAGGAATGATTAAAGAACTAGAACAAGGAACAGATGGAATTTGGAGATTCCATAAGAAAAGAATGTGGATACCCAAATTAGGAAACCTACGCCACCGTATATTAAAAGAAGCCCATAAGTCTAAGTATACGATGCATCCTGGAAGTGATAAGATGTATCAAGACTTAAGAAAGAATTTTTGGTGGATAGGAATGAAGAAGGATATAGCAGCTTATGTTTCTAAGTGTCTAACTTGTTCGCAAGTTAAAGTTGAACATCAAAAACCCTCAGGTTTATTACAACAGTTAGAAATGCCAGTATGGAAATGGGAATTGATAACAATGGACTTTGTTACCAAATTACCCAAAACAAGAAAAGGTAATGATACAATCTAGGTAATTGTAGACAGGCTAACTAAGTCAGCTCATTTCTTACCAATGAAGGAAACCTTTAGTATGGAACAGTTAGCTAAGTTATATGTAAATGAAATAGTTTCGTTACATGGAATTCCTTTATCAATTGTGTCTGACAGAGATAGCCGTTTTACCTCTCATTTTTTGACAAGTTTCCAAAAAGCAATGGGAACCAAGCTAAATATAAGCACCGCTTATCATCCTCAAACGGACGGGCAAAGCGAAAGGACAATTCAGACAATGGAAGATATGCTTAGAGCTTGTGTAATTGACTTCGGAGGTAATTGGGACGATCACTTACCCTTAATAGAATTTTGTTATAATAACAACTATCACACCAGTATCAATGCTGCACCATTCGAAGCACTTTATGGATGAAAGTTCCGAACTCCAGTCTGTTGGGCAGAAATTGGAGAAAAGAAACTATCTGGACCAGAGATAGTACACGAAACAACCGACAAGATTGTTCAAGTCAATGAATGACTGAAAGCAGCACGTGATCGACAGAAGAGTTATGCTGATAACAGGCAAAAACCGTTGGAATTTCGAGTAGGTGACAAAGTGTTATTGAAAGTCTCTCCTTGGAAAGGAGTAGTCGGATTCATCAAAAGGGGAAAGTTAAGCCCCAGGTACGTTGGACCTTTTAGATCATTAGAAGAATAGGACCTGTAGCCTATCAGCTACAACTGCCAGAAGAGATGGCAGGAATACATGATGTATTTCATGTATGTAATCTCAAAAAGTGCTTAGCTGATGAATCATTGGTAGTACCTCTGAAGGATATAGAGGTAAATGAAAGGTTAAAATTTGTAGAAAAGCCGCTACAGATTGAAGACATGAAAGTAAAGAATCTTAAACACAAGAGATTGGTTCTAGTCAAAGTAAAATGGGATTCTAAAAGAGGACCATAGTACACTTGGGAGCTTGAATCAGAGATGCAGAAGAAATATCCACACCTATTTCAGTAGACCTCTAGGACGAATTCTAAAACAAGGTGGGGAGGATATAACAACCCTCCAAAAAATTTCCTACATCCCTAATATATTTAGAATGTCCTTAGACATCTTAAAATACACCCCGTATACGAAAACCGGTCCCAAATACCCTTATATAATTAAAAATTTTAAATAAAATCAAGTTTTATGGGTCGCTCAAGGGGCCGCGAAGACCTTAGTGGTCTTCTACGTGGGGCGCGACAGCTGAAGGTCAGGGCGCACCCGGTGCTGCCACATGTCGGGTTGTGTGTCGAACCTATACTGCTAACTGGTCATAGCTAGGCCCTACTCCCCCTATGTCGCGGGCCGCGAAGGCTAAGTCTTCGGCTTACGCGGGCCGCGAGGAAGTCATGATCAGCTCCTATAAATTGGGAGCATCGGCCTCAGTCCCAACTCGCTGAAACTTTTCGAATTATCTCTCATTTCTGCATAGTATACATAATTCCCGGGCATAATCCCCCCCCCCTAAATAACGAAGTTATGCCCCATTGTAAGTATTTTAACCCCGGTTACGTATTAGATACGCTGCCCGATTGATCTAGGGTTCCGTAACGGCTGTTGAGGTTCTACCCGACGTAGTCGTTGGAATTCTGTCTCGGGGAGAGTATTACTAATGTAAATATCGGGTTATTATACTAACGTGTGTGCATTGTATAATTAATACATAATCACCAGGAAATCACAAAGGAAAACCCTAAGATAGCAATGTGAGTAATCTCCTTTTTGTGAACCTTTTTACCAACTGTTTTTACATAACCTCAAATGTTTTACATTATATTAAACAGTGATTGAGTATTTGTATTCTACAATTATCGTCGGTATGTTGGGGTTTTATACAAAATTTGTTACTACACTGTGAGTAGTAACATGACCACAAGTCGGGTTGACAGTACCGTGGGTGGTAATTAAGGTAGAAAAATAAACAAATGTAATTGCGCGACCGCCCTCAATGCTGTAAACGGTTTTACTTGTCTTGATTAAACTGGGATTCACTCACCAGTATTTCCCACTGACAAAATATTTTTAAACGCGTTTCAGGTAACAAAATGTGAAAGCCAAATAGAAGCCAGCTAGACAGCATTGAAGGCTTGGAAAAGTGGCTATAAAAGTTACCTAAATAAAGAGATGTTTTTATTTAAATAAAATAGGGTTTATCCCTATGAAAATGTGTGTATTAGAAACTTGGGAATTTCCCATGTGTTTAATATTATAAAAGCGTGGTATTTTACTCTGTTCAAATATTTCCTAACTACGGTACTGGTGTAATTTCTGCTGCCAAATTGATAAACACCGATACCACTGAAACTGGCCGGGGCCGCCTGTTCCCGGGTAAATAGGGGATGGGGGTTGCGACACTTATATATAGCTCTAACATGTTTGAATAGTCACGTTACTAATGGTGTGCCTTGAGAATGGAACAGGAATGCAGATACGTAAGTATTGGGCTTACGAAGATTGGATGCTCGGTGTAAAGAATGAACTCAAAAGAATATTATATCGGAGTTGTATAAAATGATAGATTACTAAGTGGTTATGTATATTTTTATGTCTTTATACTAATGAATATGATGTCACCAATTATTAACGTGTCGGGTGACCGCAGGTTAGTCGGATATACATGATGGACTAGTGATCGAGGGTCGAGTTAAGATCAAGGATTGTACGGGGATGTGATCACATGTTGGAAACCATTTGTAATGTAATTTTCTTGATTAGGTATGAATAATGTAAAAGATTTAAATCAAGTCGATTCAAATGGTTTATTAATAAGTTGTATGATTCTCAAGAAAAGAAATTTTATGACTCATATTTCCGTTGCGATGATTTCGGTTAAAACGTGTTGAGGGTGTTACATCTTACCCTCCTCAAACCCTACCTTAGCTTTGGTATTGGTGGGATTTACTGAGTATGATGATGATGATGATGATTAGCGACTAGTGCAAGATCCCAAGTATTTATGTTTCTCAACTAAAGATTTGATCAATATCCACAACCAAGTGAAGACGAGTAATACTAAGAGGAAGGTTATTCAAGCTGTAATATTTGCAGCTGCCTGGTGCATCTGGAATGCAAGGAACGTGACTGTTTTCCAAAACAAGACGATAGGTATAAACAAGATAAAGGAGAACATAAAGGCTTTGGGCTATCTATGGATAAAAAACCGATCTCCTTGTTCGAATATACATTGGAAGGATTGGTGTGTTTTTTATTTGTAATTTTTATGTTGTTTTGGGCGCTAGCGATTTGCTAGTGTGTTTTTTTTTAATGAAAGTCACTGTTCAAAAAAGAGCTAACAGTACAAATACCTTCAAAGTTGGTGTTATTAGTAATCAAAGATTCCAAATTACATAACGTGAGAACGACTAGTTTTTTTCTATTGCAAATATGATTGAGATCATACAAAAAATCTGAAGGATTCCGCGTGAGGTGAGATCAGTGGTGGAACTAGAACATTAACTCAGGGGTATCCCAAAAAAAAAATTCACCGTGCACTCATACAATATTAAAAAAACGACAATAAATAAATAAAATAAAACAAATACCTAATAGATTTGTCCTCTTCTTTTTTTTCATAGCTTGAAATCGTTCTATCACATCGTCATCTTTTACTTCATGTAAAAAAGTCCTTTTCGACAGCACAAACCATAACATTGTTCAAAAATTCTGGACCCATTCGATTGCATAAATCCATCTTGACAAGCTTCAATTTTGAAAAACATCTTTCAACCATTGCGGTTGCAACCGGTAAAAGCAAAGCTAGCTTCACTATCTTATAAACTGAAGGACAAGAACTATGCATTCCCGTTTCAACCATAACACGCGCAAGATCACTTATTCCATTCAAGTTTGCAACTTTATCATCATCGCTTATAGTGTGACGAAATGACTCAATATCACCCAAAAGAGTCCCTATTTCTTGTGTAGTAAAATCATTCGGGTACATCTTAGCGAACGCCAATATCTTCGATGGGTCAAACTTAGAAAAACCGTTACAAGTATTTAAACCCGACATATTTTTTTCAAACTAGTTGTTACCTCACTAAATCGATTTCCTAATTCTTGAATTTGCATGTCCAAAACATCATTAAAATGTCAACTTCAAAATGATATCGATTTGTAATGGCATTCTTTCGGTTTCTTGGATTACCATAACTTTTCGTCATGTCCAACATTGTAATGTTGTACTTTTGACAAAAGGAAGTCATTTTTTTCAATATCGGCTCAAACCCATTTTGTCTTAAAGCATTTAATGCTAGTTTTGTACCATTTATTAAGTTGGCCGCTTCTAATAAATCTTTACCTTTTTGTTGAATGTGTTTTGAAAGAGCATTTGTGTAGCTTAATATATCTCCCATCAAATGCATATAAAAAACAAACTCAAGTTTTTTTAAAATACGATAGAATACATTTTGCATTTGTTTGTTGTTGACTGCAATCTTCATTTTCTTTAACATATTGAAGTACAGTAACAACTTCGGGAAACAATCTAAGCAAGCTATTGATGGCTCTATAATGTGAACCCCATCGTGTATCACTGGCTCGTGCTAAGGAAACCTCTTGGTTTAATCCTTTACCCGTTTTAATTTCACCTTCAAGTATTTCTTTTTTTCCATTCTTGCCTTTTTTTTCCTCCCTTAACATATCTTTTCGTTTGCAAGAAGCTGAAATCGTAGTGACAACCATGGAAAGGCATTCATAGAAGGTTTTGACACCGGTATGTTTTTTGCAACAGCAACAATAACCAACTAAAGTTGATGAGCAAAACAATGGATGTAATGTGCTGACGGGTTATCTTTCAAAATTAACGCTTTTAACCCATCAAATTCTCCCCGCATGTTGCTTGCACCGTCATAACTTACTTGCTTGTTTGCTAATAAATTATAACATTAAAAATAATGATTATTATAAGGATTATTAGCAAGCAATTAATAATAATAATAATAATAATAATCTAACTTATAATAAAAGACTCCAAATAATGCCATATGGCATTCTCTCCTTCAACCTCACAAATTTTATTTATATTATTTAATATATTTCTTTTAAGATTAATAATCAATATATAAATATCACTTATCTTAATCTTTATCCTTATCTTGATCTAAGATTAATAAATAACTTCAATAAACCACATGACATTTTATCCTCCAATCTTTAAATAATATTATTAATATATAAATCCGATATCTAATGAATTATTAATATCTCTTGAACCAATATAAAAATAATTAATTCATAAATATTAAACTAATCAAAGAATAATAAATAAATTGAAAACAAATCATGTATTATGCAGAGAACAAAGGAGTATTTAACCATTAACTAGAGTTTACTCTATTAATATATAATATATAATAGTTTATTCAAGTTTTACAAAAATAAAATTTTTGACTTTTTTTTTTTTTTTTGTAATTTATGGTGTTGTACCTCATGCATAGGGTTTTTTTTTTCTTTTTTCATTTCTAACTCAATTTTTTTTTCTTTTGCAATTTAGATGCTTTTTTTTTTTACTTTTAACCAAAAGTTTTTCATCTTTTACATTTTAATCCCAACTTTTTTTTATTTTCAATTTTGGTCCACCATATGTTTCATCTTTCTCAAGTTTTTCATTTCGATCTAAACTTTGTGAGTTAACGCACCACAACGTGTGTGTGGGGTTCAACATTTTTTGTATATTTTTTGTAAGGACTTGCGCGAAATTGTCCTAAAACGCTCCGTAAGTACAAACCCGGACCCCTAAAACCCTAATCCTTGTGAAAAATAAAGAAATTCAATTTTATTGGTCGCTCGCAGGCCGCGTAAGAATTAAGCTAAGCTTACGCGGGCCGCGACAGCTTGAAAGTCTCCGGATAACGATTAGGGCCACGTGTCAACCACGTGGCAAGCCTACACGTGACACGCTAGCCCTAACCGTAGCTAGGGTGGCCCTCGCGGGCCGCGTAGGTCTTTCTTAGAGTTTACGCGGACCGCGAGAGACTCAAAATTCAGCTATATAACGAGCATTGCATGGCCTTCTTCTGTGTTCGCGAAATACTTTCAAAATAGCAAAATTCTGCTTAGTTACGAGTATTTAGGTGGTGAAACGCTGCTATGATTACGGGGTAATAAGTCGATCACTACTACGATACAATGTTCGATCGATTGAAACGATCTGATGGATGTTTAAGTGCTGCCCGAATTCGGGCTATACTTTGTCATTCATCGTGAGGGTTTTGATTTCGTGAGCTTATCGTAAATGTTGTATTAAGTTACCAACCTAGTTTTGTGTGCATTCTTATTTAACTAGGTTACGAGGCTAAATCAGTAGGCAAAATTCGGTCCAACTAAACTTGCAATGTGAGTCATTCTCTTTTTACCAAATTGTTTCC
>JARYGA010022222.1:0-49334 GCA_030545235.1 Helianthus tuberosus
TGGAAACATCGGGACGAGATGAACAAATCGCTCAACGCGTCATAACACTAATGTGAGAATATAATTTAAATTAAATTTCATAGCAATGCTAAAAATGTCATACAAGATTCAAACATAAACAAAATTATTTCAAAACATAACATCAAATAAACGTATATTCTAGGTGTGTTTCTAAGTCCACCTTGTCACACCCCGACCATGTTAAAACAACAAACCGTGGCGGAAACGTCCGGGAGTGTTGTAACAGAATCATCGTTTCAACAACCATGGTAATTAAAAGTTTCGTTTTATTGATTCGTTAAGTAATTTACATTGTCTTAAAACAAAACAAACAATTTAAACATCGTCTACTATCGTTTTTATGTCACTAAGGCCACGTCCAAATCCTAAGTGAACATGCTCCCTAGCAATCATCATGCAACATCACCTGAAACATATGTAAAAACAAAGTCAGCAAAGAAATGCTGGTGAGCACATAGGTTTTGTGAGAGTATCGGAATTATGGCTCGTTTATGTATATATTGCAATACCTCGAAAAACCTTGTTTTGAAAAGTATTTAATATTGCAACATGATTAACCAACTCAAATCAAGATGGTTAAAATTTATAAAATCTCGTAGCCATGATTCCTAACTCAAAGACTTTTGTTTTAGTAAACCAATTCGTAAAACATCTCGTTAAAACTCGTTAATAAACTCATATGGTTTATATTATTTCGAAAACCTCGTTGTGTCACATCGTTTCAAATCGTTTCCCAAGTGAACTAAATAATAAGCACTTATATATAAGATGTACCAGCGGCGTATCTACCATGCTTCTATCATGTTACACCCATCCCATTACCTAATCACAACCCAAACTAATCGTTCGTTTTATCTCGTTTAAGTCGTTCCAAATCGTTTTAACTCGTCCCAAAATCGTATTCGTTTTAATTGTGAAACTACTTATGGTTGTCTTGCTAATAACATTCAAACCTTCGTGACTCGACTACCTCACCTATCGCATTAACAAACCACCAAAGGGTAAGTTAACAATAATCAGATTCGGTCGTTACCTATATAAACCCCACACATAACCATGGTTGTAGTCTGATAACGGGATTTGTCAGATCCTATGGTACCATAACCTAATACTGGTAGGCTTAATCAATGCTAATGAATGTCATTCGTTATGTAATTACAACCAACAAGTTCGTTCACATTATCGAAATCGTTATTAGTTTAATATAAACCATCTTAATCGTTTTTGAAAACATCGTTAAAATATCGAAATCATTTTAATACATATGAATCACCCTAAAACAATTGAAAACAGTAAAATAGGGGAACTATGTACTCACATTGAATGAAAGGGTATCCTTGATCTAAAGAACTTAGCGAAGCTCAGACAAACCAAGGAAATTCAAGTAGTACCTAGTAATCGGATCACTAGTAAATAAATCGACATCTAAATCGGAAGGTCGGACAGAATGAGGTCTTGTAAACCAAATGAATGTTGGAACTCATGTGATATGGTTTAACAAAGCCTACATCCTAGCTCGGAACTTAGCCTAAGTGCTTTCGACCCGTTACGACCTATTAAGGTAGCTTATGCTACTTTAACGCGTCGTTCGCGTGAAACTATGTTCGGATGGTTAACTATGTGCTATGTCAAGTCTTACATGCCCAATAATACCTAAATATGTTACTAAATCAGATTATATGTCAAAAACATGTTCACATATGTAAAATACGGATTTAAGCTTCAAAAGGGCGTTTTGGTCATTTTCTATGGGCATACAAGCTACTTAACAAATAACTAACCAATCCTATGTGATCATAAGGTATAACCTCAGTGGTTATTCCCTATGCAACTATGATCACTAATCAAGCTTGATCGGATCCTAATGATTGATCAAACGGGTCGGGTTCGAAAGTCTAAGCGGTTGTTTAGACCGCTTAACTTACGACCCTAAACAAGCACAAAACTAATAGTGACGAGTTAAACATGTCAAAACATGTTTAACTAGCTAATAAAACTGATTTGGTATTAAAACAATGGGTTTTGATACCCGAAAATAGTTTCGTTGCAAAATGCGTGCTAAAACGTATTTTGACCGAAACTTTGACTCGTCACTATGCTTAGTTAACGTGGAAATCAGTAGGTATAATCACTAAGGATTATAACCATCGTGATTACAATCACGTTGCAAAGTTCAACTGAACTTTGACTTGACCAATTGATGGTCAAAACCGAAAGTCAAACTGTTGGCCAAACTGTTTGACTTTCTGCTTAAACATAAAGAATAAGCATGAAAGAAGACTTACAAAGGGTCCTAGCTATCTTTTCTACCAAAAAATAAGTTTCCAATCAGATTAGAAAGCTCCCCAAATCAGAGATTGAGAAGTGAATGAGAGAATGAGCAAAGAAAATGGAAGAGATCTTGGCTATTTATACTTGTTGCAAGATCATAGGATCATGACAAGTGTTTGTGTAGCTTCCAAGCAATAATCATGGCCATACACTTGTTGGATGCAGGTTCAAAGCCTTGGAGAAGTGAAAACTTGGCTACCACACAAAGAAATTTGCATAAACAGCCCCTGAATTATCAAACAGCAGCTAAAATCAACTTTCTGGTCGCTGGGCCTGCTTTACGGACTGGAAAGGGTCCCTTACGGTCCGTAAGGACCATGCTGCAGATCAGCAACTTTCAGAAATTGACAGTTTTGGCCCCTGAGCTTGTTTCATCGCTTATTGGCACTTCTAACACCCGTCAAGCCCATTTTTAAGCTCCATAATGAAGTTAAAGTATGTTTAACTTGAATTTTGCTCAAAAATGCTATGGATGTCGGTTCGTTTGGCTGTACGGTTACGTTGTTCGGTTAATTACGACGGAAGTCGTAACGGACGCGAAAACGATCCAAATTAAGCAACGCATGGTATTTTTGCCTGCCGATCACTAAAATAAAAATATTTTAGTGTGTACAAAAATTTTGGGTGTCCAGATGTGGTCAGAACGTAAGATATGTGTGAAAATGCAAACTTACGTCGTTTTTGACACTTTTAGTCCTTGTAAGATCAAATAAGCATGTTTTTTTGCATACCGAACCCCTCAAAGCTTATTTCTAAGCTATGTTTAGGTTATTTATGGTATGTTTAGCTTATGATCAAGTTCCGGACTATTCGACACCATACAAATCAGTATAGTTTCACAGTTTGACATAAATAGTCCCTGCGATCGAATAGACTTGTTTTCAACACACCAAACCATCCAAAACTAATTTCTAAGTTATGTGAAGGTTATTTTAGGTATGTTAATCCTATGTCACTATTCCGGAGTGTTTGTCACGTTAAACTGACTGCGTTTACGCACTAGTTTGCGTATAACCTTCCAGAAAGCGATTTAAACCTTAAAATCAGAATCGAATCGAATCGTAAAATCATCAAACACAATTAAACATATAATAACATCAAAACACATTGTTTTGATAATTAACATTGTTTTGCATTGTTTATCGATTACAGAGCACAGTTGTCACACACCTAAATCTCGTTTCTTCACTAGCATCATCTCGTCTATCAACCTGCAACATGTATTAAAATATGATCAAAAACAAAATAGAATTAAGCGGAATGAGAATCATTCACCAAATTGTGGGTTTCACGCCTATTTTGGTAAACTCGTCTTGTTTGTGTTACGAGTGTCTTCAAGTCTTCAAAAGTGTATTGTGTTAGCCTTAGGAAAGGCATGTATGTTTAAAACACAAAAAGAGAATAGATAAGAAGCAAATAAGGTAGAATGCAAGTAGTTTTAAACAACACGTAAGAAATAAGTTCCTAAACTATAGACTAGGTAAAAGCATTCCTACTTTTCCTAATTCCCTATAGTTATGGCTCTGATACCAATCTGTCACACCCCAATTGATGGTGGAAACATCGGGACGAGACGAACAAATCGCTCAAAGCATCATAACACTAATGTGAGGATATAATTTAAATTAAATTTCATAGCAATGCTAAAAATTTCATACAAGATTCAAACATAAACAAAATTGTTTCAAAACATAACATCAAATAAATCTCGTTTCTTCACTAGCATCATCTCGTCTATCAACCTGCAACATGTATTAAAATATGATCAACAACAAAATAGAACTATGCGGAATGAGAGTCGTTCACCAAATTGTGGGTTTCACGCCTATTTTGGTAAACTCGTCTCGTTTGTGTTACGAGTGTCTTCAAGTCTTTAAAAGTGTATTGTGTTAGCCTTAGGAAAGGCATGTATGTTTAAAAGACCAAAAGAGAATAGATAAGAAGCAAATAAGGTAGAATGCAAGTAGTTTTAAACAACATGTAAGAAATAAGTTCCTAAACTATAGACTAGGTAAAAGCATTCTTACTTTTCCTAATTCCCTATAGTTATGGCTCTGATACCAATCTGTCACACCCCAACCGATGGTGGAAACATCGGGACGAGGCGAACAAATCGCTCAAAGCATCATAACACTAATGTGAGAATATAATTTAAATTAAATTTCATAGCAATGCTAAAAATGTCATACAAGATTCAAACATAAACAAAATTGTTTCAAAACATAACATCAAATAAACGTATATTCTAGGTGTGTTTCTAAGTCCACCTAAATCTCGTTTCTTCACTAGCATCATCTCGTCTATCAACCTGCAACATGTATTAAAATATGATTAACAACAAAATAGAATTAAGCGGAATGAGAGTCGTTCACCAAATTGTGGGTTTCACGCCTATTTTGGTAAACTCGTCTCGTTTGTGTTACGAGTGTCTTCAAGTCTTCAAAAGTGTATTGTGTTATCCTTAGGAAAGGCATGTATGTTTAAAAGACCAAAAGAGAATAGATAAGAAGCAAATAAGGTAGAATGCAAGTAGTTTTAAACCACACGTAAGAAATAAGTTCCTAAACTATAGACTAGGTAAAAGCATTCCTACTTTTCCTAATTCCCTATAGTTATGGCTCTGATACCAATCTGTCACACCCCAACCGATGGTGGAAACATCGGGACGAGGCGAACAAATCGCTCAAAGCGTCATAACACTAATGTGAGAACATAATTTAAATTAAATTTCATAGCAATGCTAAAAATGTCATACAAGATATAAACATAAACAAAATTGTTTCAAAACATAACATCAAATAAACGTATATCCTAGGTGTGTTTCTAAGTCCACCTAAATCTCGTTTCTTCACTAGCATCATCTCGTCTATCAACCTGCAACATGTATTAAAATATAATCAACAACAAAATAGAATTAAGCGGAATGAGAGTCGTTCACCAAATTGTGGGTTTCACACCTATTTTGGTAAACTCGTCTCGTTTGTGTTACGAGTGTCTTCAAGTCTTCAAAAGTGTATTGTGTTCGCCTTATAAAAGGCATGTATCTTTAAAAGACCAAAAGAGAATAGATAAGAAGAAAATAAGGTAGAATGCAAGGAGTTTTAAACAACACGTAAGAAATGAGTTCCTATACTATAGACTAGGTAAAAGCATTCCTACTTTTCCTAATTCCCTATAGTTATGGCTCTGATACCAATCTGTCACACCCCAACCGATGGTGGAAACATCGGGACGAGACGAACAAATTGCTCAAAGCATCATAACACTAATGTGAGAATATAATTTAAATTAAATTTCATAGCAATGCTAAAAATGTCATACAAGATTCAAACATAAACAAAATTGTTTCAAAACATAACATCAAATAAACGTATATTCTAGGTGTGTTTCTAAGTCCACCTAAATCTCTTTTCTTCACTAGCATCATCTCGTCTATCAACCTGCAACATGTATTAAAATATGATCAGCAACAAAATAGAATTAAGCGGAATGAGAGTCGTTCACCAAATTGTGGGTTTCACGCCTATTTTGATAAACTCGTCTCGTTTGTGTTACGAGTGTCTTCAAGTCTTCAAAAGTGTATTGTGTTAGCCTTAGGAAAGGCAAGTATGTTTAAAAGACCAAAATAGAATAGATAAGAGGCAAATAAGGTAGAATGCAAGTAGTTTTAAACAACACGTAAGAAATAAGTTCCTAAACTATAGACTAGGTAAAAGCATTCCTACTTTTCCTAATTCCCTATAGTTATGGCTCTGATACCAATCTGTCACACGCCAACCGATGGTGGAAACATCGGGACGAGACGAACAAATCGCTCAAAGCGTCATAACACTAATGTGAGAATATAATTTAAATTAAATTTCATAGCAATGCTAAAAATGTCATACAAGATTCAAACATAAACAAAATTGTTTCAAAACATAACATCAAATAAACGTATATTCTAGGTGTGTTTCTAAGTCCACCTAAATCTCGTTTCTTCACTAGCATCATCTCGTCTATCAACCTGCAACATGTATTAAAATATGATCAACTACAAAATAGAATTAAGCGGAATGAGAGTCGTTCACCAAATTGTGGGTTTCACTCCTATTTTGGTAAACTCGTCTCGTTTGTGTTAGGAGTGTCTTCAAGTCTTCAAAAGTGTATTGTGTTAGCCTTAGGAAAGGCATGTATGTTTAAAAGACCAAAATAGAATAGATAAGAGGCAAATAAGGTAGAATGCAAGTAGTTTTAAACAACACGTAAGAAATAAGTTCCTAAACTATAGACTAGGTAAAAGCATTCCTACTTTTCCTTATTCCCTATAGTTATGGCTCTGATACCAATCTGTCACACGCCAACCGATGGTGGAAACATCGGGACGAGACGAACAAATCGCTCAAAGCGTCATAACACTAATGTGAGAATATAATTTAAATTAAATTTCATAGCAATGCTAAAAATGTCATACAAGATTCAAACATAAACAAAATTGTTTCAAAACATAACATCAAATAAACGTATATTCTAGGTGTGTTTCTAAGTCCACCTAAATCTCATTTCTTCACTAGCATCATCTCGTCTATCAACCTGCAACATGTATTAAAATATGATCAACTACAAAATAGAATTAAGCGGAATGAGAGTCGTTCACCAAATTGTGGGTTTCACTCCTATTTTGGTAAACTCGTCTCGTTTGTGTTAGGAGTGTCTTCAAGTCTTCAAAAGTGTATTGTGTTAGCCTTAGGAAAGGCATGTATGTTTAAAAGACCAAAAGAGAATAGATAAGAAGCAAATAAGGTAGAATGCAATTAGTTTTAAACAACACGTAAGAAATAAGTTCCTAAACTATAGACTAGGTAAAAGCATTCCTACTTTTCCTAATTCCCTATATTTATGGCTCTGATACCAATCTGTCACACCCCAACCGATGGCGGAAACATCGGGATGAGACGAACAAATCGCTCAAAGCGTCATAACACTAATGTGACAATATAATTTAAATTAAATTTCCTAGCAATGCTAAAAATGTCATACAAGATTCAAACATAAACAAAATTGTTTCAAAACATAACATTAAATAAACGTATATTCTAGGTGTGTTTCTAAGTCCACCTAAATCTCATTTCTTCACTAGCATAATCTCGTTTATCAACCTGCAACATGTATTAAAATATGATCAACAAAAAGTTGGCGAGTATATAAGTTTGATACATAGCATAATCTTGGATAAAATGTTTAACGAGCTCATATCCAACATGAATAACATAGATACAAGTTACTAATATGCAGAAACGGTGTAATTATTGTGAGGACCGGGAGTTTGGTTTGCTCGAACACGCTCAGGTCAGATTAGCAGCTACACGATCGTGCGGAATCCAAAAGTGAAGTAGGAGAGAGATATACAACATAGACACCGTTAAACACATTCATTCTCATTGATGATGATGATTCGTACAAAGATCCAGAGAAATTTCAGTAGGGCTTCTCCAGAGGTGTCAAGAACAAGTGACTCAAATGTGGAGCCAAGACCCTCTATTTATAGGCGAACCCATCTGGATGAAACACAATAACCGTCCGGATGATCATCCGTTCGGATGATCATTCGTCCGGATGGACTTACAAAACATCCTAACTTTCATGTTTCATCCCGGATTAGATACAAAACATATAAAAGACTATACAGAGACCAGAAATAGGTAAATATAGACTCGATACAGACGAAAGCTACAAACATATGCATCTACAATTATATGTTCAAACCCGATTTTACAACGCAAATTGCCTTTCCCTAAGACTAATGGGAGGTTAACATGTTTAACTTAACAATACCCCAAGAATAATGCGCGGTGCGTTATTCCTATAGCGCTATAATTGTTAAGGTAGGCTAGCAAAATTAATGAGCATATATCGACACAAAAGTTTACATAGCATACGAGATTAACAAGCATCAAATTGTTTCATGTTTAAATGTGGACATAGTGTGATTATAATAAGTTTCATGTGTTGCATGTTTTTGTATAGAATACATTTTGCACCCAAAGTGTTTAAAAGTAAAATGGGATCGAATATACTCACAGTTTTGCAAGCCTCCACTTGTTAATCCGCGAGGGTTTGTTAGTTGATTAGGATGGAGCACCAAGTCCTTCTACACGAAGAAACATAGGTGTATGAGTATTGGATGTTAACAGAGGATTAAGGATTTGAAGTTTTAAAGTACATGAAAAGTACACATATGAGAAAATAATCATCTAGCACATAATACTTGTTTTGACACTATGAAACCCAAAAGGGTTTGAATGTTTTCATGGGTTAAAATACCCATTAGAATCGTAACAAGTACTAAGGTCTTAGATTATGTAACTTAACAATTTGATAAATGACCACTAGGTCATCATCAAAGGTTTAGTTACTTGGATATTATATATGTTATATAGTATATATCATAAGTTTCTAGTCCAATAATATAACAAGAACATCATATAAGTCATGCATGAGGTAGGAAGATAAATCTTCCATTTAGGAACCTCTTTTGTATTCATCAATATACATGTTGTCATAGACAACAACGATGGTCATGAATGTACATTAAGGAATGAAATAAACTCTATCTAACAAGGTAAACATCTAGTGATGTGTGGATTTGCAAGTAGGATAGCCCAAGCTAACCATATAATCACACAACTTCAAGTCTAAGACTTGTTCATCACTTATATGTTAAAACCCTACTAAAACAGAAAGTTGGTGAGGATTAAACCTCTGGATTTTACATGTCGCAACCTTGTTTTTAAGCTCACATAATCATCGTCTTGATTAGTGTCATAAGGATATAAGAATGTGTTGAGAAATCTTAAGTTTAAGTAAGTTTAACAAGTGTTTATACAAAACAGAAAGTTTTCTTGCACTTTTAACCATATTTGGTTGATGTTCCAGACTTGGTTTTCCATGGAAAACCTGTGGAAACATACCTAAGGTTGTTCCAAGTGCAAAGGAGAAAGAATGAGTGAAAAAGATGAAGTAGAAGTTAAGTTAGGCTCACTTTTGTAACTTGGTATGATTCTGTCTTTGCTACTGATTTCCAGCTGAATTTGGAAGGTTTAGAGAGTGTATTAGTGAGTTTGTAAAGTGGAAGAAGTGTGGGAATGAGTTAGCTTTTATAGGGAAAGATTAGGTTAAGTTGTTGGGTGATATTAATGCAAGAAACACAAATAAAACACACCAAATTGCCCAATCCCGTAGCTGCCAAATGCATTCTGCGGATCGGAGGTTCTCACGGGGTGCGACCGAGCAGGTGGATGGGGTTGCGTGTGACAACTCGTATTTTTGAGAGTCTTGTACTAGTTCTTTTCACGCCTTGTGTTATGTGGTACATTTGATTTACGTGGTTGGAGTGAATGTTATGGTTAAATGTTTTGCTATGATAAACGGATGTGTAGACTATTATATACG
This sequence comes from Helianthus tuberosus, assembly GCA_030545235.1. Taxonomy (NCBI): domain Eukaryota; kingdom Viridiplantae; phylum Streptophyta; class Magnoliopsida; order Asterales; family Asteraceae; genus Helianthus; species Helianthus tuberosus. The sequence continues at coordinate 9,784 of JARYGA010022222.1, forward strand.
TTAGACAAGGTGTTGTTTCAAGAATTTGATCGCACAAGTATTCCGAATCACACACTCGTTCCCAACTCGTGCACCCGTGTCCCTTTGTGTTATATCTCGGCCCAAAACTATCATCTTTTGTACAAAGAGGCATGACCCAAACGAAGCCCGAATGTGACACCTGTGCCTCCTTGGCCATCAAACAAATACCAAACCAATGAAATATTGTATTTCATACTTGGGATTTGTATAAATATGTGTATCTTTTGCACATATCAATTCTTGTTCAATTTCGGGCTCTAAATCGTTTTCTGGAAGGTTATACGCGCACTGATGAGTAAATATAACCAGTTTAATGCAAAAAACACTCCAGAACAGTGACATAGGCTTAACATGCCTTAAATAACCTATACATAACTTAGAAATAAGTTTTAGAAGGTTTGGTGTGCCGAAATCATGTTTATTCGCTTACAGGGACTAATTTTGACAAACTACGAAAGTATGTTGATTCGTACTGTAACGAACATTCTGAAACATGACCATAAGTTAAACATACCCTAAATATCCTTTACATAGCTTAGAAATAGGCTTTGAGGGGTTCGGTGTGCTAAAATAAACTTTTTGGTCATTCAGGGACTAAAAGCGTCAAAAAGTGCATAAGTTTGCATTTTCACGCATATCTTACGTTCTGAATACATCCGTACATCCAAAACTTTATGTAATCATTAAAATATTTTATTTTAGTGATTGGCATGATAAAATTCCATTCGTCGCGTAATTTGGATCGTTTTTCGCATTCGTTCGTGTTTCGTCGTAATTAACCGAACAACGCAACCGTACGACCAAACGAACCGACATCCGAGATATTTTTGAGCATGTTTCATGTTCCCTATACTTTAACTTCATTTTAGAGCCTTGAAATGGGATTAACGGGGCTTAAACGTGTCAAAAATGCATCAAAAACCATGTTTTGCACATTCAGGGACCAAAATTGACAATCTGCCATAGTTATCTTAGGAAGGGACCAAAGTTGAAAATCTGATTTCCAGCTTGTTCCAGCTGTTCCCCTCATTTTCACATCGTTTTAATGAAACTAGGGGCTTGTTTTGGGGTACCCATGGTATTCTAAAACCATGGGCACACATGTAAGGTCCAGATCAAAGCTCGGTTTTCGATGAACGATCCTAACGGTCTTGGTTTTCCTATAAATACCCCCACCCTCTTGCTTCAAAACTCACATTTGATCTGATTTGGCTCTCTAAGTTGAAGTATACACTTCATACCTGAGAGTAATCGGATCAAAACTTCCATTCTTGGACCCGTTGTTAGTCCTCTTTCGTTCTTTTTCGCGTGAAAGTCAAACTGTGTTTGACTTTCTGCTTTGACCAGTTTATGGTCAACATGAAGTTTGTTTGAACTTCATAACGTGAGCGTAATCACGATGGTTTTAGTCTCTTGTGAGTATACCTACTGATTACCACGTTATCTAGGCATAGTGGCGAGTCGTAGTTTCGGCCAAAATGCGTATTCTTGCGTATTTTGTAGCCAAGCTACTTTTAGGTATCAAAACCATTTGTTTTGATACCAAACCTGTTTTCAAACCTCGTTAAGCATGTTTTAACATGTTTAGCTCGTTACTTTAGGTTTTGTGCTTATATAGGGTCGTAAGGTAAGCGATCTAAACAATCGCTTAGACTTTCGAACCCGACCTGTTTGGTCGATCATTAGGATCCGACCAATCACATTAGGTGACCATAGTTGTATAGGGAATAACCTTCCGAGGTTATACCTTATGGTCACGTCGTTTAGTTAGTTGTATGATAGGTAGTTTATATGCCTTAGGTAAATGACCAAAATGCCTTTTTTACTCCAAAATTCATTTTAAGCATATGTAACATAATTTTTTATATCTAAACTGATTTGGCAACAATATTAGACATGTTAAGTCATATTTTACTTATCATAGGACTAGTTAGGCGGTCCGAACGTGTTTTACGTGAACGACGCGTTAAAGTGGCGTAAGCTACCTTAACGAGTCGTAATGGGTCGTAAGCACTTAGGTTAGGTTTCGTTTTAGAATGTAGACTTTGTTAAACCATATTACATGAGTCCCTACACTCATTTGGTTTACGAAACCTCATTTTATCCGATCCTCCGATTTAGGTCCGTTTATTTACATAGTTATCTATATTAGGTGCCGTTTGATTTCCGTGATCCCTCTAACTTTGCTTGGTTGTTATTCAAGACTTCTAAGCACCCTCAAGTGAGTACATAGACCCCTCTTTTACTGTTTTTCAAACATTTTGGGGTGAAACACATGTGCCTACTTGTTACCTTCATGCTTTCCATGTTTTCATATCATATACGTGCTATGTTCATTAGTACACTATTAGTACATGATTTCATTATGTTTTTGCTATGTATGTCCATTTAGTGCATACTTAGTACATCATTTTACATTACATTTCATGCTATGTATGTCCATTTAGTGCATACTTAGTACATCATTTTACATTACATTTCATGCTATGTATGTCCATTTAGTGCATACTTAGTACATTATTTTACATTTCACTTCATGCTATGTATGTCCATTTGTTACATACTTAGTACATTATTTTCATAAAACATGCTTACATTTTGGTATGACATTTGGTTTGTTTAAATGGCTCAAAAATACATTCATTAACATTAGCTACGCCATTCGTTAGTAGGTAGTGGTACCATAGGAATTGACAACTCTCGTTCCTGACATCCTAGGTATGTTTCGATGGAAGGAATGACTGAATTCGATACACATAACTCAGATAAATCTTTAATTCGTTTAAGGGTTTATCACCACATCTCAAAGCTTGAATGTATGCATTTTCACAATACCGCATAGATGTTTGTATCAGTAAAGCATGCATTATTTTACAAAACATAAATTTTGATTATAATTTATCAATTGCATTGTTTTGTACATTTCTTTCTTATAGGGTCGAGTAAATGCTTTTAATCAATAAAGGGTTTTTATTCACTCTACATTACATTTGTTTACACAATAACATTTCAACATTTGTTTAAAACATTACATTTAGTTATACATGAACATTTTTACATTGGTGGTTTGTTTGGGTAAGTGATTTAAGTAACGAGACGTGTGTAATATGATAAAAGCATGGTGGATACGCCCCTGGTACTTCCTATATATAAGTGCTTTTTTGATATTACATATCGTAGCGTTATTTAAACCATTTCAATTTTGACATATTACATTTTACACAATTAATATATCTTTACAAAAAATTGTTTTACAAATAACACATATTATACAAATTCATTTTTACTTGGTTATTTACATAACCATACATATTCTTTTATATCATCTGTTTCCTTATCGATTTTTATATGATTTATAAAACAAAAACATTTTTCAAGGTTCATGACTACTTTTGTTAAACATTTTCTTTAAACTTACAAGTCATGAATCCTAAATCAATAAAACCTAAGTATCTCACAGACATTTTTATGCTGACGTACCTATTTTCACATGTGTTTCAGGAAATGATGCATAGGATTGATCAAGTTACACCTAGGCGGACTTGGGCCTTAGTGACAATAAAAGATGCAAGACTAGTTAATTATGTTATGCTTCCTTGTTGTTAAGACATTGTAACTCTTTTAAATCAATAAAACAAAATTTCAAATTTCCATGTGTTATGAAACAATGATTCTGTTACAACACTCCACGACGTTTCCGCCACGATTTGTTGTTTTACGTGGTCGGGGTGTTACACCGAAGGCTAGGCCCATCTTGTATATGTCACGCATATACACACACATGATTTGTGTGTCATGTTCACATATTATCAAAGCGCAATTATACTCAAAACCCTAGATCTCTTCTTCTCTCTCAAATGACCCGACGGCAACTCCTCTCCCTCTCGAAGGCTTTATTGATTTTATTTTATTCCACTTGGTTAGTAGATCATTACCCTTGTCAATTGATAAACTTGGTAGTGTTGCTACATAAGGTTGCGTTTGATATGTCCTTGCTTGATGATAAGGTTTAGGATTACATGTTAGTAACACTATTGATGAACAAATTCATAATAACTAACTGCTAGAAGGGGTTATGTGATGTTGATTTATGATGATCTAGTGTTGTTTTTATGTGGGCTTTTGATAGTTTTCGGGTATTAACAAGTTGTGATTATGGGTTTCGATGTAGAATAAGAACGTAGGGTTGCATGATGTTAGGAACGTTCTAAATTCTGGTTCATGAAAGATTGGATGATGATTGTGTTATGTTAATCGGTGTGAATATTGATGTTATGTCACTTGATCCGTTCGAGGACTAATTCGTGTTCACTATAATTTAGGTAGGGATTGTCACCAATTCGTTAATTATGGGGTGGTGTGTGTAACTAATCACACAATGTAACCACATCGCACAAGAGCCATAATTTGTTTGGGCCTGTTGTGATAGCCAGACCGTACCCACTAAACTGGGTCATATATATATAACATGGATCGCACATTTAACAATGGGTCACAGAAGTGAGTATGGGCCGAGGGACGTGTAGGCCGCAAGCAGCTGGACTCGCACCAGTTTGGATTGGGTCGCATGGGTCACGGCCTACTCATGTACCATGTTGGGCTCTTGACTGTTGGGCCGCGTATTACTTATGCACACTCGGGTTCGGCCTCAAACGGAATATGATACACTTGGATGATTAATGTTGATAATTGTAACCTGATAATTGCAAGTGATTATGTAAACGAACTGGTATGGTGTTCAAACACCCACTATATGATGATATGATGTATGGTATCGACTGATTGAAGTGCATGACCAACTACTACACTTTGCATGATATTATGTGTGGGTTTCATGTGTAATATGTATAAGGAATATATGATTTAGTGCTATAAAACTGACTATTACTAGTAATTATATTAGGATTCGGTTGACCAACTGTAAACACTGTAAACACTATTGATGAACAAATTCATAATAACTAACTGCTAGAAGGGGTTATGTGATGTTGATTTATGATGATCTAGTGTTGTTTTTATGTGGGCTTTTGATAGTTTTCGGGTATTAACAAGTTGTGATTATGGGTTTCGATGTAGAATAAGAACGTAGGGTTGCATGATGTTAGGAACGTTCTAAATTCTGGTTCACGGAAGATTGGATGATGATTGTGTTATGTTAATCGGTGTGAATATTGATGTTATGTCACTTGATCCGTTCGAGGACTAATTCGTGTTCACTATAATTTAGGTAGGGATTGTCACCAATTCGTTAATTATGGGGTGGTGTGTGTAACTAATCACACAATGTAACCACATCGCACAATAGCCAAAATTTGTTTGGGCCTGTTGTGATAGCCGGACCGTACCCACTAAACTAGGTCATATATATAACATGGATCGCACATTTAACAATGGGTCACAAAAGTGAGTATGGGCCGGGGGACGTGTGGGCCGCAAGCAGCTGGACTCGCACCAGTTTGGATTGGGTCGCATGGGTCATGGCATACCCGTGTACCATGTTGGGCTCTTGACTGTTGGGCCGCGTATTACTTATGCACACTCGGGTTAGGCCTCAAACGGAATATGATAGACTTGGATGATTAATGTTGATAATTGTAACCTGATAATTGCAAGTGATTATGTAAACGAACTGGTATGGTGTTCAAACACCCACTATGTGATGATATGATGTATGGTATCGACTGATTGAAGTGCATGACCAACTACTACACTTTGCATGATATTATGTGTGGGTTTCATGTGTAATATGTATAAGGAATATATGATTTAGTGTTATAAAACTGACTGTTAGTGGTAATTATATTAGGATTCGGTTGACCAACTGTAAACACGTAACTAATCCTACCGAGCAAACCAAAGGTGAGTTCATTACTCTTGAGCATGCGTCCCGGTGGTTGGGATAGTCATTGGGTATCCCTGAGAGGGATAGGTTTTGGGTAAATCAATTGGGTATTCCTGAGAGGAATACGTTTTGTGGGTAAAATTGGGAATGTTGGATAATACACCCGTCCTATCACCTTTAAGTCCCATCTTGTTTGTTACCTGAGAGGTAACAGCGTATTAGTTGGTAGCGCTATCTAGGTTTGGCACCCTCACCCCGTACCTAAGAGGACGGGTGTGAACTAATGACTCAGTCATGCCCAATGCTTTGATAGGAGCATTGGGGAACGGGCAAAATAAATCAGGAGCCGTCTTGTATCCGAGGTATTATCAACATTGTAATCAATGAACGGAACTAAGCACTTGGTAACTAACGTTTTTGTAAAACTATGAACTCACCAGCGTTGTCTGATACACGTGTGTGCATGCTCACAGGTTATTGATACATATGGATGTGGAACTTGCTGTCTGGGATGATGGAGTGGTCATGGGTCGAGATACATGGAAACGTGAAACAAGACTAGATGGTTAAATGCATTTGGGTTTCATAAAACTTTGTAATATGCTTCCGCTGAACACAATGTGTGTAAATAATGTTTGGTAACATCTTATCTTAATAAATGAAATCGTTACTTAAAATCTTGTATGAGTTCAATGTGATTGGTGGCTAGATCCTGGTACGTCACACGCCTCGCAGGGGATTCCGCTTGTGGTACTTTAGGGGTGTAACAGTTTGGTATCAGAGCCACTGGTTATAGTGAACTTAGTTTTAAAACGTTTTTATAAAACCAGACTATAACCGAACAAGTTCTGAATACGACCATGACACTCAACTCCAGACTGCAAGGTTCATCTCTTGTTTACTCATTGCACAGCATAACTAGTGAACACTTACATATGATATTGCATGTGATTGCACGTTTAGCACAACAATATGAATTCATGTATTACTTGCATGTGTTAAGTGGCTGATAGTGTGGTGTTACCCTAGACATTCGTGACTCATGTTTTGTGATGTTCTTTGTTTGCTACTCGAGTCTGAGGGACTATTTAACACGAGTTAGGAGGAGCTGAGATGAGCATGCAAATCATGTTATTATTATGGGTGCACACATAATAATAATGTGGGGTGCATGTGAGTCCCAACGAGGCCTAGCAAGTGTGAAAGGGGTTCCATTCCATTATTCGACCAAATGTGAAACACAACGATCCATAGGGGTCATAGCAATGACTGTCTCCTGTTTGAACGTGGTCCTTTCATTTCCCTCTGAACCATTACGAATCTCGATGCTATCGAGTGTCACCTGAACACTCATCTGAACGTCTAGCGAACTGTGTAGAATGTAAGATGCTAGTACAAATGTCTCTGAGTTGGACGTCGCATCGTTGAATGATTGGTCTATACCTTTTTCACTTTTTCTTCGTTTGCTGGAACTTAACATATTGACGCCTTAGATCCCGAAGTGCGATCACTTCTGCAACACTCTAGAAACATACCGTGTATTACTCAATCGACTTGCAAGAACGATGGACAAGGGGATGAGTGTAGTGCCTTACCGACCTCCGTATTAGAATGGCCCTGATTACCGGCAACGAACACTAGCAAATTGGCAACAATCGAGTTCTTAACCCTAGTCAGCGACTTATGAGAGTCAACTCTTATGAATCAATCGGGACATGAGCGATGACAATTGACTATAGTGTGAAATGTGAAACTGCCAGCACAATGAATAACGCCTTAGGATGTGACACGAAATGTGACAAGATGAACCCTGTAGGTGAAAGATTGTAGGGATCCGTTTCACGCAACGACATTAGAGGCAACAGACACGGCGACATCAAGGTACTCGTAATCATAGCATACAGTATGGAGACAAAGGTGACTTCAACAAGGATTGACTGTTGTTAAGTCGAGATGCCAACAACCAAGGGAACAATGACAGTATCGGAAATCCTCATAACGAAAACAACAACACTGGAAGTGATGCTCGTGGAAGGACAATTAGGATTGGCGTGGGAGATGCCAGGATTATAGCAACATGGTGGCCTGCACATTCTGGGTAGCAAATCGCTTCGTCTCTATTCTGTTTAACCCTGATGCTTCTTAAAACCAAACCTGTTGTGGAATCGGCTGATGGCAAATCAATTGAAACCTCATATGTTCGTTGGGATGCAAACTCGACCTAGTGGGACAAGTGCTCGACATCGACCTTCCTTCAGCTAACCTTGATAGTTTCGATGCAGCAGTTGGTGTGGATTGGTTATCCAGAAATCGCGCAGATATATGCTGTGAGGAGAGAATTTGGCGAAGCCCTCTCCCTAGTGAAGAATCGTTATCTGTTCTAAAGCGTCAGAGTGGTGTAAGGGTTAGCATCATTTCAGCTACAAAAGCGCAGAAGTGTCTACGAAGGAATTACCCCGTTATGCTAGCAACCGTCATTGATGTTAAGGCTAAGGAAAGGAGGATCGAGGATCCACCAATTGTTCATGATCTCTCTCGTTGTGCTACCCGAGGAACTTTCAGGTTTACTTCCACAACTGATTAGGTAGAGTCTCAGATTGATCTCACGACCAGAGGCAGCCTTGATTTCTCGTACTCCTTATCGTCTGGCGCCTGGAAAGTTGCAAGAACTGACCAATCAACTTCAGGAAACTACAGGACGGGGGTTTTATAGATCTAGCTTCTCATTTTGGGGAAACGCGCTCTATTGCAGAAATGAAGGACGAGTCCTTTCGTACGTGTACAGACTACCACAAGGTGGCTATCATAGACCGTCACCCCTGTCTCGCATCGACGACCGGCTTGACCCGTTGCAATAATCAAGATTCTATCTGGAAACTGACTTAAGACCGGACTGTCATCTGATGGAAGACCATGGGAAGGATAATTCCTAACCTGGTGTTACAGATCCAGTATGGCCACTACGATTTTCTGTTCAAGTTATTTAAGATATCCAACACACCAGCAGCCTCAGGGATCACATGAGTAGTATGCGTCAACCTCGTTTCGACAGATTCATCGACCGCATTTATCTGTGATGTTTAGGATCACTACCAGGGGAAAGGAACGCCATGAACGGCACCTGTATTTTATCCTAGAGCTCCTAGGGGAGGAGTAACTTCACGCGAAGTCTACCTAAGTGTGACTTCAGGATTTGGGAGGTACACTTTCTTGGTCACGTAGTCAACGAAGTGGGGATACACGTGGATTTCGCTAAGGCCCATTTTATTAGAACTTGATCGGCACCAAAGAGTCTTTCGGGGATACAGTAATTTCTTAGTCACGCTAGATACTATCACAGATTCATCAAGGGATTTTCGAAGATCGCGCAGCTTTAATCTCTTTAGCACAGCAGGGTGCTGTGCATTCGTGGGAGACAAAACGGGAGAGCGTCTTTTCAGCTTTTGAGACCCAATACTACAATGCACTGAGTATCGTCTTTACCCGAGGGTACGGGTGATTTAGTGGTATACCATGATGGTTTGAATCAGAGTCTCAGTTACACGCCGATGCAACACAAGAAGGTGATGGCTTATGTGGTGGATTAACAAGAAGAACTGTACGACTCACAACCTAGGGGTGGAAACCATGGTCTTGGATTTAAGTTGGAGGCATTACTTGGACGGTACCAAATGCACTACTCAGATCGATCACAAGGGCCTCCCGTGTACCGTTGTTTCGAAAGAGCTAAAACATGTAATGACATCGCTGGATGGAACCTTTGAATGATTTCGACTGTGAAACCTAGACGTGTACGAGCCTCGAAGCACACCATTGACTCCAACCTACCTGATCAGATTTGTCCTGCTCAAACTGAAGCACTGAAGGAAGAGAATTTTCAAGTTGGGTCCATGCGGGGCATGGAGAAGTAATTTTTGGCAAGTTGGATGATATTCGCTACTTCATGGAACGAATATGGATTCCACTATACAGCAATCCAAGGGAACTTGTGTTGAACGAAGCACACCAGCCTCGATATTCTAGTCATCTGGATTATGATGGAATATATTAGGATCTAAGGATCTTGTACTGGCGACTGGGCTTGAAGGCCTACACAGCAAAGCATGTGAACGACGTTTGACTTGTGCGAAAGTCAAGGTGGAACATCAGAAACCTTCTGGTTTTTGTTAGTAATCAAAAACACCTATTTGGAGATTGGAACAGACAGCCATGGATTTTGTCACTGGTCTACCTAAAACTCAGAACGGAAACAACATCACCTTGGTGATCGTTGAATGTCTCATGTAAACATTACACTTTCTTACAATCAGGGAGAATTGAAAAGTTTTCGTATCGTATGGGTAATTACCTCTGATTTTGATCTATACCTGACTTAAGCCGGGCAATACACAACACCCTTGGCTCACGTATGGACAAGAGCATTACTTATCGCCGTTGGACAAACGGTCAGAGCAAACGAACCAGCCTGACACTCAAAGACATGCTGTGAGCATGTGTATGATAGACTTTAGTAAACTGGATGGACACTTACCTTTGTGTGTGATCTCCTTGTTGGACTAAGGTGGGTGGCATTCTAATCACAGGTCCAGGACTTATACTGAAATCTCTAAGAAGATTGTTTGGATCGGGAATCGTTTGGCGGCAAAGCGTGACCATCAGAAAAACTGATAAGCTTAGGAAACACTGGGAGTTCGTTGTAGGCGATCGTTTCATGTTGAAAGTTTCACCCTGGGAGGGTGTGGTACGCTTCAGGGAAGCGATACAAGCTTAATTTACGTTACGTTGGACCATTCAAAACCCTGGAAAGAGTCGATAACATGGTCTACATACTAGAGTACCCGACGAATTGGGTAACGTACACGATGTCATTTATGTCTCGAATCTCAGGCTGGGTTGTTTGATGAAACACTTGTGATACCTTTACTAGAGCCTAAGGTTGATGACAGGTTGCGATTGTCGATGAATCTATCGAAAACATGGATCAGTAAGTTAAGGTTCGTTAAGGTTGATGACAGGTTGCGATTGTTGATGAATCTATCGAAAACATGGATCAGTAAGTCAAGGTTCGTTGTCATAGTCGAATCCCTATTGTGAGAGTTCGTTGGAACTTAAGACGTGGACCGGAGTTCACGTGGGAACGTGAGGATCAGATGAAGCTCAGGTACCCTCACTTATTCCCAACCGACCAATCTAAATCGGATTCAACTGGTGAATTTCGGGATGAAATTCCTTTTCAAGTTGGGGATGATGTGGCACCTGCGGAAAATCCACAGTCATCCTGATCTAACATCTTGCTGCTTTGGGTTACTTATCAAATTTCGGGACGAATTTTTTTCCAAGTTGGGGATGATGTGACAACTCGTATTTTTGAGAGTCTTGTACTAGTTCTTTTCACGCCTTGTGTTATGTGGTACACTTGATTTACGTGGTTGGAGTGAATGTTTTGGTTGAATGTTTTGCTATGATAAACGGATGTGTAGACTATTATATACGTTAGGCAAGGTGTTGTTTCAAGAATTTGACCGCACAAGTATTCCGAATCACACACTCGTTCCCAACTCGTGCACCCATGTCCCTTTGTGTTATATCTCGGCCCAAAACTATCATCTTTTGTACAAAGAGGCATGACCCAAACGAAGCCCGAAGGCTAGGCCCGTCTTGTATATGTCACGCATATACACACACATGATTTCTATGTCATGTTCACATATTATCAAAGCGCAATTATACTCAAAACCCTAGTTCTCTTCTTCTCTCTCAAACGACCCGACGGCAACTCCTCTCCCTCTCGAAGGCTTTACTGATTTTATTTTATTCCACTCGGTTAGTAGATCATTACCCTTGTCAATTGATAAACTTGGTAGTGTTGGTACATAAGGTTGCGTTTGATATGTCCTTGCTTGATGATAAGGTTTAGGATTACATGTTAGTAACACTATTGATGAACAAATTCATAATAACTAACTGCTAGAAGGGGTTATGTGATGTTGATTTATGATGATCTAGTGTTATTTTTATGTGGGCTTTTGATAGTTTTCGGGTATTAACAAGTTGTGATTATGGGTTTCGATGTAGAATAAGAACGTAGGGTTGCATGATGTTAAGAACGTTCTAAATTCTAGTTCACGAAAGATTGGATGATGATTGTGTTATGTTAATCGGTGTGAATATTGATGTTATGTCACTTGATCCGTTGGAGGTACTAATTCGTGTTCACAATAATTTAGGTAGGGATTGTCACCAATTCGTTAATTATGGGGTGGGGTGTGTAACTGATCACACAATGTAACCACATCGCACAACAGCCATAATTTATTTGGGCCTGTTGTGATAGCCGGGCCATACCCACTAAACTGGGTCATATATATATATATAAGATGGATCGCACATTTAACAATGGGTCACACAAGTGAGTATGGGCCGGGGGACGTGTGGGCCGCAAGCAGCTGGACTCGCACCAGTTTGGATTGGGTCGCATGGGTCACGGCCTACTCGCGTACCATGTTGGGCTATTGACTGTTGGGCCGCGTATTACTTATGCACACTCGGGTTGGGCCTCAAACGGAATATGATACACTTGGATGATTAATGTTGATAATTGTAACCTGATAATTGCAAGTGATTATGTAAACGAACTGGTATGGTGTTCAAACACCCACTATGTGATGATATGATGTATGGTATCCACTGATTGAAGTGCATGACCAACTACTACACTTTGCATGATATTATGTGTGGGTTTCATGTGTAATATGTATAAGGAATATATGATTTAGTGCTATAAAACTGACTGTTACTGGTAATTATATTAGGATTCGGTTGACCAACTGTTAACACCTAACTAATCCTACCGAGCAAACCAAAGGTGAGTTCATTCCTCTTGAGCATGCGTCCTGGTGGTTGGGAGTGTCATTGGGTATCCCTGAGAGGGATAGGTTTTAGGTAAATCAATTGGGTATTCCTGAGAGGAATACGTTTTGTGGGTAAAATCGGGAATGTTGGATAATACACTCGTCCTATCACCTTTAAGTCCCATCTTGTTTGTTACCTGAGAGGTAACGGAGTATTAGTTGGTAGTGCTATCTAGGTTTGGCACCCTCACCCCGTACCTGAGAGGACGGGTGTAAACTAATGACTCAGTCATGCCCAATGCTTTGATAGGAGCATTGGGGAACGAGCAAAATAAATCAGGAGCCGTCTTGTATCCGAGGTATTATCAACATTGTAATCAATGAACGGAACTAAACACTTGGTAACTAACGTTTTTGTAAAACTATGAACTCACCAGCGTTGTCTGATACACGTGTGTGCATGCTCGCAGGTTATTGATATATATGGATGTGGAACTTGCTGTCTGGGATGCTGTAGTGGTCATGGATCGAGATACATAGAAACATGAAACAAGACTAGTTGGTTAAATGCATTTGGGTTTGATAAAACTTTGTAATATGCTTCCGCTGAACACAACGTGTGTAAATAATGTTTGGTAACATCTTATCTTAATAAATGAAATCGTTACTTAAAATCTTGTATAAGTTCAATGTGATTGGTGGCTAGATCCTGGTACGTCACACGCCTCGCGGGGGATTCCGCATGTGGTATTTTGGGGGTGTGACATTGCGGGCCGCGAGCCATTTTGTTTGATGACTTTGTTTGATACTTGACACATTTGGTCCTTGCACTTCCATATATTGATGTTTTTAGGGTGTTTTAGGGTGTTTAAGTATAGGGGATCGTATGTAAGGGTATGTAATGTAATTAAATCCTAAAACAAATATAAAAGAAGTATAAATAAGAATGGATGTCGAGAATATGTATCGTGTTTGCATGAATTGAGTATGTATGACAAGTTTAACACGTTTTGCACAAACCATGGATAAAGTATCACATGTATGATTAATCCGAACGTATGAAGATGTATGAAATATGTATAACATGAATTTAAAGAAATTTGAATTTTATTTATTATCCAAATCTTGGATTTTACAACGATTACAACGAAAAGAAGATTACAAGACTTCCTAAAATAGAAATACTGACAACGTTTTCTAATTATGGAAAGTACGAAGAAGCAGGGTGTTACAGGTGCACCAGCCCCCCTAATGTTTCGGTTAGAAGTGCAAAATTTCCTATTTTCGCCCGAAAAATTTAAAATTATATAGGATCCCCCCCCTCCAATTATTTTGCCTAAATATTTATACAATATATAAATTGAGTCCCATGACTTTCCGCCCCCTTGGAACTCTTGGTGAAGCTCCGCCACTGTATGTATATATATGTATAATTTATAGTTGTGTATATATATATGTGCATATACATGTTTATATAAGTATGTATATGTATATGTATATGTATATGTATATGTATATGTATATGTATATGTATATGTATATGTATATATATATATATATATATATATGCTAATTAAAAATTAATAATTCAAGCCAACCCGAGCTGAGCGGACCTTTGCTCATGCTTGGCTCGTTTACAAACCGAACCGAGCAGAGCGGCTTGTTTACAGCCGAGCATTAAATCGAACGAGCATTTTATGGGCAATTTCCGAATGAGCGTGGAGCAAGCGACGAGTGGCAAGCGATTTGAACGGCCCTAATCTCAATTAACATCTATTCTAAAGTCCAACAAATGATCCAATATCCAAACTAATTTATAAATTAAAATGGTTTCTAATTTGTCGAACCCTCATCAAAGAATAACATTTTTAGGCCACCTGGGTATACTCTAACACCCATAGGTGTTAATCCTAATAGGCATCCATTAACACCTGTTATACCGCTTTTGAAGGATGTTTAGAGACATTAAAAGCTTCACATGTTAAGAAGTTAACTAGGAGAGAGAGGGGGGGGGGGGGGGAATCAAGCATTGCAAAATTTACACACACACACAACATGCTATATATATTAGGGGTGGCAACAAAAACCAACCATGATATTTTGGGTTATTTTAGGCCTCTTTAAAAAAGGAAATAAGTCAGAATGGACTGGGGATTTAGTCAAGATGGGTTTTAAAATACCCATCTAAATTTTAACATGGGTCAAGATGGGTTTTATACACACTAGTCACAATCCAACTCTACGCTATCCATCATCATATCACGCGTTAGATCAACGCTCCAAAACTCTTACATACCAAACTTACCTCTTTAGGGTTCTTCATCTTCTTCCAATTAAACCCTAATACCCAAATTCACAAAATTTCCGATCCTGTTCCCTCTGATGATCACACACATACATCCTACACATGGATTACAATGGAGGAAAATGAGTATTCAACAGATTAGGCCCAACTCAACAACAAACTGTTAATCGAAATCAAAAAGTATGCTACCATTGACGAGCAGGCAACTGCACCCGCTTCCCCTGCCCGTTTCTACACCGCGAGTTATCCGAGCTGGTCAACGGAACGACGTCGTCGTCGAAGAGACCTCACAGTTTTGATAATGATCAACGGTCCACAGTGGCACGACGCGGTGGTTCTAATCTTAACACGTGGGGACGCGGTAGTGGAAGAAGATGAGGAAATGTTATAAACAACAACAACAATAATAATAAGAAAGATAAGGTTTGTAATTATTTTTATTTTTCTGATTTATTTTTATTTTATTTTTTTTGAATTATTTATTTTTTCTGATTTAAAAAAAAATTGAATAATTTAATTTTTCTGATTTTTTTTAAATTTTTTTTGAATTTTTCTGATTTTTTTTGAATTTTTAAAATTTTTCTAATTTGTTTTTAATTTTTGTTTTTTTATTTTTATTTTTTATTTTATACTCAATTTTTTTTAATTTTTAGCCTATCATGATCGAAACCCATTGTGACCTAAACGCATCTTGATCTTCTTCTTAAAAAAACTCATCCTTACCCAAACTCATCCTAACCCATTACCCAAACCTACCCAACCCACCCATTTTGCCACCTCTAATATATATATAATTAACTTAAGGGTCGTTAATGGGGGTTAAACCATTTTCTTGGTGTGAGGTGAAGTGAAAAAGGGTCAAGTAGGTAATGTAGCGTCTACGTGTAGTTAAGGGCGTGAAAATATACCCTATAGCCTTATTTCTTCACAACCTACACTCCTTCAATCAAACATTAACATTTTTTATTTCCTAATTTGAACTCATAAGCTACACTCCTTCAATCGTTGTTATTTCCTAATTTGAAGTCACAGCCTACGCTTCTTCAACCGCCCAAGTCCAGTCAACATGAAAACCACGTGAAAATAGAGTTGGATAGATATTTGACATGGGAGGCTGAACAAGATATCGAGTATTTTTACTAGTATATAATAATTTACTATTTTGTATAATGGAAGAAAAGAAATTCAGCTTCTATGATATTATCACGTGTTGTCACTTTAATTGTCAAAGATGCGGCATCTTACCACTTTATTTTAAACCATTTATCATTTGTCTACTTTATATTTTTACTTATATTTTTACACTAGCTTAAGACCCAATGTGTTACACGGATGGTCTCAAAAAAAATATATTATTTAATAGTGTTTTCATAAATATTTTAATGAAAGATTTGTTTCAGTATTAGTACTAAAGTAAATATAAAATTACACTTAATTAAAATAAATGAATATTAAATGTGACTTGGACGTTATGGCTTCGGCTCATCGGGTTTATTTCTTTTTATGACCCATTACATGACCAAGCCCATTTGCCACAGATCGGTGTCTATAGACCACAACCACCGTGGCTCGAAACCCATAACCCCACTGTACGTGTGTTATATACAATATGTGTACAAAGTAGACCAAACATGTACGCACGGTTTGATCACGACCCGAATTACAACACAACGTTCATAGACTGCCGCAACAAAAGAAAAAAAGTTGACATTTAAATGATTCAAAACGATAACTCATCAAATGTAATTATAAATAGGTGTGATGAAAAAGAATAATTATAAATATAAATTTTAAAATGAAAAAAATGTTTCGCTATTTATATAAATATTAAACTATAATGAACAGATAGTTATGTAAATTCAATCTTGACTTTGTTTATCAATAATTGATATATAAAGGGGGTTGCCCAACTAACTTATCAAGTAATTCATGCAAAGAAATATTTATAAATTCACATGCACTTTAGGGTCTTCAGAATCGTTGGCCATTTGAACCAATATATAATATCTACTGGCATTGAAGTCCATGTAGATCATCATTTTTGTTCTATGCCTTTCCAAACTTAGGCTTCACCTTCTGGACCAAATATTAAAGCACCACACAAAACTTTAGAATGAAAAGGTAACATAAAGCATTGATGAAGCATGTCGGAACTAAATCACAACATACCACTATATTTTGCGCTTGAATATATGAAAACTCATGTTGTATCAACTATACCCGCTTGCAGGAACCCCCATTATTTCCGTTTCAGTATTAGCAGCCTGATAAATTCATATATATCTAATTAGTGTCAATCAAATTATAGTTTTAAACCCGAAACCTTAAGAAGATTATTAAAGCACCAAACAAAACTAAATTACGAACTTTGAAATGAAAAAAAAATGTTTCAATACACCAAACTCGAGACCCGAATAAGTTGCCAATAGTTCTTACTGAATTAATTATATGAGTTCTCCAGTTATAATTATTTACTTATCAAACGAAGGCAAACATATAAGTCCTTATATGACACGACAAACATAAGAGCCTGAAGTTTGCCTCACTTGGTCCCACCCATAGGTGGCGGGGGCATTGCGAACTCCACGTTATGCTTCAACTAAATCTGTAATCAAAGATGAAAAATCACATAAATACTATTAATTCACATTCATATAAAAAATCTATAAACCCATTGAAGAATTAAAACATGTCTCTTCGGCCTTAACGAAATAAAAAATGTAAATTGTTTTTTTGCCGCTCATTACTATTTTTTATTTTTTGAAACTAAAATGGGCTTTGGCTTAATACCTAACGGACTTGAAAATTAACTTTTTACCATTAGTGACTTCAAATAAATTAACTAAAAACAGTTAAACTTTTAGATTAATTAAGATTGTTAAATTCTTATAATTAGTAAATGATTATCTGGACTAAATTGCAATTTTCATCATACTCATGCATAACCCAATTGATTTTTTCCTCTTTCGTTGGTGGCATATTATACATAATCAATTATTCTAATTATTCTAAGTATGTTTTTTACTTGTAATAAGTAGATTCAAACTTAAGGTTTTGATTTTAAACAGCAGCAAAGTATATATAGATATAATGAAAACCAGCAAGAAGCTGGGCAGTACAGAACATGAAATCAAATTACGTGAAATCATCCCAATTACACCAGCTAATTAGAGTAAATTTTGGCCTATTCTTGACCCACACGAAAGAGTCCTTAATACAATCTACCATTTTAGGAACCGTTATCTTCTTTCCATTAAATTCTCTGTCGTTACAGGTCGCCCATAGCCTCCATATAGTAGCTAAGGCCACCAAGTGAAATCGCCTTTCTCCATTTCTTTGATCCAATTTGAGACGAAAAGAAATCCAGAATCTGAGCCACTGTCTTCACCTGCACCATGATGGGGGTCTTCTGCCACCTGCACACATGCCACCAAACAGCCCCCGACCAGAGACAAAAGGCGAATATGTGGTCACATGATTTCTCCTCTATCACGCACCTGGTACAAAACGGCTGATTGATGGGGATCCCTCGCATAATCAGCTCCATCTTTGAGACGATTTTGTCCAAATCAGCCCGACAGGCCAGCAAATTAGCTTTTAAAGGGGCCCAAGAAAGGTACTGATATTGGGAATATCGGTGATATATCGGTCGATATCGCTGACAATATCGGTAACGATATTTTACATGGGGACCAATAACCGATATATCACCGATATCAACTGCATAAGATAGATCACACTAAAATCTACAAACAAATGAACAATAACTTGCTAAATGAATAAACATATGTAGTAAAATTGTACCTCCAAATTCTATCAATGATTTAACCCTTTACAATGTGATTATCAAGCAATTCAGGCACATCACTCGGGGTAACATAACCGTACCTGAAGCACACGAATTTTACAACTATTTAAACATGAAGGAAAACAAATTAAAAAAACTTTAAATGAGTATAACAAACAAATTATCTTACCAATGACCACAAATTTTTTTATCTTGAACGCTATAAATTATCAAGTTCCCTACATACTCATGGCCACCAACATGTGAAAAAGCAGTCACAGACACGTTATCCAATCCCCTCAATTCAGCCTCCTCTTTGAACTTTTTTATTAGAATTGGCCCACAAAATCCACACCTTTTACCTCGACTACTATGTGAACATACAAATACGTGTGAACCCATCATTGTCTCCTGAACTCCTGCAATAGTTTTCTATTCACAACCACTTCGTCCACAAAGCTATTAATGTCCGATTCTTTCAATCCTCTTCAATCACAGAAACTTCAGTAAGTAAACTACTAAATCACTTCAAAATTATAGAACAATCATAATATTTTAATATCATAAGTCATACGTGTTTGCTTTCTAACAATATGCGGTATATATCACATAATAATCCAACTGGTACTTTTTATCTCTCTTTTTATAGCTTGGAGAAACAGATACCTTAACATGTTTTAATGCTAAATCCTATTTATATCAACAAAAACCAAAAGCTCACAGGCATAAACCTAACAATTAGGTTATAACTCATAACAAACAGTATATAACTAACTAATTAACAAAAATACAAAATCAAAACCCTAGGGCATTATAACATTACCTGTACCTAATCATTTCAGGAAAAAGCAACACATCTCCATCCGATAACTCCGTACCTTCACGTCCCTCGCATATCGTCAACAAACTCTACAAAATCCAGATTACATTCACAAATCTCGCATCGAAACAATATAAACACACATACGCATAATAAAAGTAACCTAACCTTCACAGGAATGTCGTTCTTCCGAGCTTTCAGAGCTTCGGCAAGCATGTTCGGCAGCGGAAAGTCGTCCTTTCTAACATGTGAAAAGTCATCTTCACCTACAATTGCAAAGACCAGCCACCATACAAAAATGCATCACCAAAGAGTCAAAGTCAAACACAAATATTTTCAATATCACGTTTGATATGAATTTAAAAGGTCTGTAAATATAAGCTTCATTTAGTTTAACTTTATGATGGATATTAATTGATAGCAAAATTGCTATCAAATATCACAGAAACAATATTAGTCAAAAAAACTTCAGTAAAGTGATAATTTTTTAGACAAAAAAAAAAGTCAAGCAAGAAAGATTTAGCATCAACGTAAATGACAACTTACACTATGCAGTGTTTGTGGCACGCAAAAGAAAAACATGGCTTGTGAAGAAGAATGGTTCACCATAAACTTGACAGCATCTGAGCCTACATGATTTAGCATTAACTACCATTTTAAACTTCAGCAACACAAATGAGATTTTATTTTATTAACAAAAAGCATGCAACAAACCAAGGGTGTCCTATAAAGGGAACCAAATACGTATGAATATGCAGTGCAAGCATGATCAAGATCAACAATTATCCACTATAGCTGCAATATCTACGATCAAGTATCTTGTTGGTATAATCTCGGATGAATAAAAACCATTTATTCAAGTTGAATGAGATCCATACACAAAAAATAATACATAGATATATCAAAAGAGGGCACCACCTTCCACTAATGAAGAAGATGGATCTAAACCGTAGTAACATATTGAGAATAAGAAGAGGGATTTGACCCGCAGTAACATAACGAACATTACAAAATTACATTATGTCACTAATACTCTTGAATAAAACCATTTAGACGACCTTATTCCTTATAGATATACTTTGAGTGACTCTGACCCAGAGTTAAATACATGGCCGAAGAAAATGTGTGAGAAACGTCAATATACCACATCTATAAAAAAAAGTAGATAAATATTATTTTTTGAGCGAAAAAGAAAAACATGAAAAGAATGCATAAATGGGCCAACTTACATGAACATCGGTAACAACTCCAATCGCAAAAATATTAGCGAAAACGCTGACCTGTAAATTCTCATCAACCATTAACCGTCCATGATCATCCAAACAATCCTTGAGAATAGTCTCTTTGAACCATGATGAACCATCTAATGATATTGAATAAGAACATTGGATCTTTTCATAATCTGCAACTTCATCCACGAGTTCCACAACAGTGGGCCCTCCTCCAACTATTAATATTGTATCAGAATATTGGATTTTTTCATAATCTGCAAAAAAAAAAAAAAAAAAAAAATCTTTTTAACTCTAAAAAAGTCTTTTAGTGTAGATTCTAATGTAGTCATGAATGGTTATTAAATTGAAAAAAAATATTATTCTTTTCAACCATAATAGAATACAATCCTGTCTTAGGTAAGCCTATGACTTCAGCATTATCAATTAAGGAGTTTGAATGAAGTAAAATTACACTTTTAACAACTTTGGACCTTTTTGCTCATTGAAACGGACAACTTCAATCAAAATTGTTTGATTAAATCCTAAACAAAAAATGTGTTTGATCCATTGCCCTCCCCTGCTTTTGTATGCTAAATCTATATGATTTACTCATAAATCCATAAAAACCCACCTCAATTATCAAATGGTGCACATAAATTTTCAATCTTTATCCTCTCGGAACTGGTTAAAAGATCACGAACCAACAAACACACTATCTGCATAATAACAAAACTGCTCGTACGCAAAAAATAATAAAAAATCAATATAACAAACAATTTAAATGAGTGATACGATTACTAATTATAACAGAAAATAAAAACGACGAACCTAACCCACATAACAAAAAATAAAAAATACAAACAAATAAGGAGATAAGATTGTACCGTGGAGATGAAGATCAAAGATTTGAATGAATGAATAATATCATAGAGATAAAGCCTGTAAATGAGTGATACGATTACTAATTATAACAAAATGAGTAACAATTACAAAAGGTGTGGTGGTAGACAAAAAAAAACCTAATTAACAGAACACCTATTCACGATGTTACCGTGAATCTTCAATTTGATTACAAATCTTTATAAATCTACTCGGAATTAAGAACAGAAAAGTATAACTGGTTCGTAATTGGAGGAGATACGAACTTCAACTGAAAAATTAATGGCGATTTTGGGAATTATGGAAGAGGATAGGATCTTGTTCAATTTTGTATATGCATATGAAGATCGAAGATTTGAAGATGGAGATCAACAGGCGGCTGCAATGTAAAATGGAAATGAAGAATTGAAAAACCTTAAGCATTTGGAGTGTATAATCGATTGAAAAAAAATACCGTAACGGAAGAACCCTAAAATTGGAATCAGTATTTTCTGAAAATCAAGATGAGAGAGAAAGCGGTGGAAGATGAATGTGAATAATGCGCGTGTATGGAAGATGAAATAAAAATGGAAAAAAAGAGAGAGAGACGGCGGTTTGAAGAAACGTACGTGAGAAGGATTTATCGAGTATAGAGGAAAAGAGATTGCCGCCCATAGTGAATTATCAACCTTTAGAGCATGTCCACATCATCAAAATGATTGGCTAAGAATAACCCTTGTGGCCTAAGAGAATTCATTTAGTATAATAGATAGATAAGTTTTACATAAAAGATAAGAGATTATGTATAAGAGAGAATTTTTGTACGAAGTGTATGAGACAAACTCAACCATTGATCTCCCAAGATCAATGGCTCAAAACTAGGCAGTCGCTGCTCGAAAACTAAGTGATTACGTAGTTACGTAATAACAGTTGGCTATGTATTATTAAGTGACTACGTGATTTTGAATATCCATTTCTTGATTACGTGATTTTATTATAGTATTATATATGAAACACCCTGGGTGATTACGTTATAAGCATAATTGTAATAACATCAGTTATAACAAATCATATTGGATGTGTAATCAAGTAGTGTATTTATATTGAAAGTGTAATAACATAATGTATATTCAAAACACGTTGTCATGTGCTGAATATTCAAAATTACGTAATCACGTAATGGACTAATGTATATTTAAAATCCAGAAATTTTTAAAAGAAAATTATACCAATAGCCTGCTTGAATTAAAGAGAATGAAATGCTCGTTAATACGGTGTAATTTAAAAAAATATATTAATGTATGAAAAAGTTATAGCCGTTTGAAAATCAATATGGGAAGTTGTTTCAAGTGAGAAACGACTAAATTACCCTTCAAGCCAATGCCACTTGTTCTCCTCTCCATGTCGCGTAGGCTTCGTACGTGAATAAGGTCTTGTATGTGATCCTTTATATTTTTATTTTAGATGTTATAGTTATGATTTTGGTGATTTAAAATTTTGATGTTTTATTAGTTTTAAAAAACAAGGAGTTACATATATGGCCCTTGTGGCTTGGGCTAAGTAATATCTTTGAGGTCTAAGGTTTTAAGTTGTTAATTTAGAGTTAGTAGTTTTCATTGTTGTCAAAGGTTATCTTTCGTTAGTTTTTTTTTTTTTTTTTTTTGTAAAATGTAGGTAAGTGACTTAATTAATCTGACATTAACTAACCAACATATTTATTTTCTTAGTTACTTTTATCTTCACAACTCATTATCATTTTCTATGTTCTCATATTTTAAGTGCTATTTTATTATGATGTTGCCCTAGTTCTAAAATCGTTGTTGTAACTCATTGTTCTATTCGTCCCTCTAAAAGAGAAAACTACTTCGTCTATCTCCTTTAATTTCAGGTGTTCGTCTCCCCACATTTTTCGGTCCAAAGCGTTCTCATCTCCCCTATCTTCTGTCGTACAAGCTCCGTAATCAATCCTAGAGTCATACTGTTTTTCCGGTTAGATCGCATGTTCACTCTCAAACATCCGAGCATTTCAAACTAAATGAATCATATACAACCTGATCCCTCACCTTGTCGAACCGTCGTCTGATCGCCAAGTCTGATTCGGCCATGAAAACATCGGAGAAAACAATTGTTCCCTTCCGCCATTGTGAATGAAATTAAATCTAAACAACCAAGTAGTAGGAGAATTAGTTCTCATTCACGAGGCAGCTAGAATTAAATCGAAACAACTAAGTAGTGATATGTGTTTGTGAAAACACATTGTAATTGCATGAGTTTTGTACATGTTTCAGTAGTTTAAACGCGTCGTTTTGTATCTTTATGTTGTATTTATTGTGTGTCGTGTTTTATAGGTTTAACGGGTGCATACAAGCAGGAAAGTTGGCTTTTGCGGGTCGAACCGGTTATCAAAACACAAGTATTGGAAACTGGTCTTCGTCGCGCCACGCGGCGGAGCATTAGAGACCTGTCGCGTGGCGCGACAAAGTCAAAACTGGTCCCCGTCACGAGAAGCGACGAGGTAACGTGGTCCTGGCGTGCCACACGACGAACACCAATGCGGGATTTTGCGTTTTTAACCTAAATATCATATGGAGAGATCTCATTCAGTTTTTAGCCGTTCCAGGCGAATTTAGAGCATCCCATGGGCGATTTTCAGAGTCTTGACAGCAAAATCATCCAGTTTCTTCATGCAAACTCATACCGAATCAAGATCTGAAGCTGCAATGATGAACATGCGATGCTAAACTCTTCGTGACTTCCCCCGGATGATCGATTGCTAGGTTTTTCACATTAAACTCTGTTTTTTGGATTCTTGTAACTGGTACTCTTGACCACTTGTGTTGATCTTGGTAAACGTTTATTATATTTGAATTATTTGTCGTTTATCAAGCGTATTGGCGATTTCCTTGCATCGTCAGGGGGTTGGTAAATTGGTGGATAATTGGTATAATTTAACGGATTATTAGGTTGTTATAGATATTATTAAAAATTGTCCCTAACCGTTAATCAAAGTCAATAATACGAAGGCCATGTCTATGTGGTGTTTGAATCAGTAAACGGGTTTTTTTTTGTGTTAAACTGGTAATCGGGATTCTGGGTGGGGGTTACTTCTTCTCATTTTGATAACACTTTTCTTAACAAATTGTGTTTTTCTCAAACAATCAAACAAAACCCCAATTTAGATAATAGTAGTTCATTAGTTAAATATTTCTACAATGACCACAAACTCCCTGCGGATACGACCTTACTTACCCGTACTAGTATTGGTATTTAAGTTAAAAAAATATACTTTTGTTTGATTAGCCCATGACAACTACATCAAAATAGGGTCGTTGCCATGGAATTCATGTGCTTAGTGTTAGTTTAGAGTAGTTGTTTTTGCTTTCTACAAAACATAAAAACCTAAAAATATTTCTTTTTGTTTGTTCATGTTTCGTTCAATATTACACGCAATTTCTTATTTGCTTGTATGCAGATGATTTCTTCGTTGCATGCATACCAGGTTTTCAAGAATGTCGTCACCGCTGCTCTTCGATCCAGAAATCGAAAGAACCGTCAAACACATGTGTGTTGTTCTGCGTTCAGCAGTTAAAGGATAGTCACAGCCTACAAACATGAATCCACCATGTGACAAATGGCAAATAACCAGTAATTCCGTACAATCTAATCACTATTTTTAGTATATAATCCCATGCATTTAACGTAATTTAATTACACAATTGAGTCATACATTAGATAACAGTGTTAGGACAAGTAAACAATACTATAACACATGTTGGTTTTCGTCGTGTCGCGAAACCAATCAAACTATGTCCTAAAAGTGTTAGTAGAAAGTGCTGCGTGCACTATTCACGGTCAGACTATTCATTACAGCAAAACTGTGAAAACGAAAAGAAACGATGAAAAACGACATACGAATGACATAACTGAGTCCATATATATATGAAAACACTAATGTGGGCACACATCTTGAAATAATACATAACTTTCCGGTGCAACGCCCAAATCACAAAATCGTCCGTTCGGCTAAAAATATAAGAATTTTAACTCGTCCGAACTATTAATTTAGTATTTCCGAGACTCCAGAATTATGACAAATGATGACAAACACATGAAAACAATATGAGGATATCAATGGGGTGTCCCGAAACATAAGCTTTCGGTGCTATGTCGCAACCTACATAACTCGTCCGTTTTTTAACCGCCGAGCTAGTAAACAATATTTTCGTCGCCATAACAACCAAACGAATAACTTGGCGAACTAGTTAAGCTTATTTGGAATCCGAAATCACTTCACACATCTCTTGGTTGCAAAATATTAACTTGCAGAAAACATTCGTCGGTATAAATTAAAAGGGCCGTTATTGAACCGACGACTAAATGGAAGCTGTTTAAGGTATCAAAATACAATTTCTACTAGTCTAGTGAACTAGTTAATGACAATTAAAATTCTGAATCCCTAATTACCCCCTAATGGTGCAAGAAACCCCTAATCAGCATACTTTGCTTAAACCCCTAAATATCTAGATTTTTAAGACTTTTTAAAAAAAAGTTACACTTAACCCCCCCCCATTTATATAATTCGGTCAAAGTGGGTCCCACCCCCACTTAAATTATGTTGAAATTTGCAAGACTTGAAGTATGGTATGCTAGATTTTCATGATTTGAGGAAGATGGTAAAACCACTACATCACATTATTATCATCACCATACTTATCATTTCACCAAAGTTGAAACCAAAACCCCCCTTTTGTGCTTCCTTGATCTCGGCCAACAAGAGCCCCCCCCCCCCCCAATACACCACCATAAATCACCACTTTCTGCACACTTTCAAGGCATTTCAAGACCACTCATGCAAGGATAAAGCATGGAGCTTCATTAGAGCACTTGTTGGAGCTTAATCTCTTCTTAATCTTCTTATTAAGCTTGAAAGAAACTCTTGCAAAGTTGTCCAGTAGGCCTCATTCACCAAACTCATCTTTAATAAGTCTTGTCCTAAGAAAACCATCTGATCCAAAAATACTAAAGTGGAAGTCATCCTCAGATACCCACGTATTGAATTTGCTCAGATCAGATGGTAGTGTTGAGAAACTTAAAATGGAGAATGCATATGGTCTGGATGCATGTGATCTCCTAGATCTTTTGAACCTCGACTTAAAAAGGGGTGATAATGAAGACATGATGTCCTTGGACTTTGAACTTCAATTCATAGGGCAAATCCGGGAGATGTTGATGAGAAATAAAGATCAGTAATAAAGAAGGGTTTTGGCATCATCTGTTCTAGGGGATGATTGTTGGCTCATGTGGATCCCACCAAAAGAACAGATGATTGAAAGCCAAAATAGTCTACAATCAACTGATCCATAATAACAGTGCTTGACGTCATTCTCCTCCCAATGGCAAAGGCATCAAACAACTGCTGCAACCAAAGGTCTGCTAGAAGCTAAAATCTGCTGATTCACTAGGTCTGCCAAAGTGAACCACTGATGAAGACTAATGTCTGCTGAAAGCAAAGGTCTGATCACCCTTTAATTGAAGAAGACAAAGTTTGATGAAGAAGGTCTGCTGAGGCTCAACAGAGGATAAGGCTCATCAGATGTTGAATCAACAGATGATGTACATCAGTGTTTTGAATGTAACAGTGTATTAGTTATAGCAGATGTTAGAGGTTGTTAGATGTCACTGTCTAGGTGACGTCAGCATAGATTCCTCAAAGATTTGCATTGTACTATAAATAGAACAGTGCAAGTGCTGTTCTATTTATCACTTCATCATCCTGACATTTTGTACTAGCAAATAGAGTGATCTTAGGCTGAGGGGGAGTTTGTACTTCATGCATACGTGAATCATTGTAATTTCAATCATTCAGTTAAAAGTATTCATGATGAAAGCAAATCTCTTATTGTTTGTGATATAAAGTTTATCTTCATTCCGCTGCATTATTTCCATCTTTGTCATCATATTACATCTTTCTTCGTTACTATCCTGGTAAGGCGAATGTCGTAGCTGACGCACTTAGTCATAAAGAATGTGTCAAACTTCACTATGTTCGAGTTCATTCAGATATTCAAACACGTATTCTCCAAGCCCAACGTATGTGTGTAGCCCAATGCATGATATGTAATGAACTTCCACATAATCTTGAGCTTCAGCTTGAAACTAAAGATGATGGGTTCTCTATTTCTTAAATCGATTGTGGGTACCGAACCAAGACAATCTTCGTGCCTTATTAATGAACGAAGCTC
The DNA here is from genome assembly GCA_030545235.1 of Helianthus tuberosus. Classification (NCBI taxonomy): domain Eukaryota; kingdom Viridiplantae; phylum Streptophyta; class Magnoliopsida; order Asterales; family Asteraceae; genus Helianthus; species Helianthus tuberosus. The sequence continues at coordinate 37,721 of JARYGA010022222.1, forward strand.
ATAATTCTCGTTACCCAGTATTGGTGGTCGGGTATGAAGTAGGACATAGCCTTGTACGTGTCTAAATGCCTTACTTGTCTTAAAGTCAAGGCAAAACATCAACGTCCCTCCGGCTTGCTTGAACAACCAGAAGTTTCGGTATGGAAGTGGCAGAACATTGCTAAGGATCTCATCACTAAACTACCAAGCACTTCTAAAGGCCACGATGCCATTTGGGTAATCACTGACCGTCTGACTAAGTCAGCACACTTTTTGCCGATTCTTGAGGACTTCCCTGCTGACAAACTTGCTAAGATCTATATCGATGAGATTGTATCTTGTCACGGTGTTCTTTTGAACATCATATAGGGTCGTGATGCTCGTTTGTCATCTCGTTTTGGAAAACCATGCAATCTGCCATGGGAACCAAATTAAATCTAAGCACTGCTTATCATCCTCAAACTGATGGACAAACTGAAAGGACCATCCAAACACTTGAGGATATGCTTAAAGTTTGTGTGATTGACTTTGGTGGTAGTTGGGATTCGCATCACCTTTAATCGAATTCTCCTACAACAATAGTTATCACTCCACCATCAACATGGCTCCTATTGAAGCTTTTTATGGATGAAAATGTCGTTCACCTGTCTGTTGGAATGAAGTTGGTGAAGCTCAAATCACCGGACCTGAACTCATTCAAGAAACAACAGATAAAATCATGAAAATTCGCAATAACCTTTTAACAGCTAGAAGTCGTCAAAAGAGTTATGCTGACAAAAGACGTAAGCCTTTGGAATTCCAAATTGGTGATCATGTTCTTCTCAAGGTATCCCCTTAGAAGGGTGTGATTAGATTTGGAAAGAAAGGTAAACTACCTCCTCGTTATGTGGGACCTTTTAAGATCATTGAGAGGATCAGAAAGGTAGCCTATAAACTCGAGCTACCTCTTGAGCTTGGGAATGTTCATCCAACCTTCCACATGTCCAACTTGTAAAAGTGTTTAGCCGATGAATGTAACACCCCAATCGCGTAACACAATAAAACGCGGCGGAAATATCGGGGAGTCACGTTACAAATTGCTCACAACTACTGGTACTAAATTGTTTTAATATTGTTAACATTGTTTTACAAAGAATACATGTAATTGTCTTTTTTATTAAAGAAGTCTAAGGCCCGGATGCAGTCCTATGCGTTGCATGCTTGAACAATCAAAATCCTGAAACATATGAGAAAAACAGTCAGCGTAAAAATGCCGGCGAGTACATAGGTTTTGTTAGCCAAATAAATGGCAAAAAGTTTGGTATTTCAATACTTTGACAACTACGAGAGCTGTCGATTGAAAATGAATCTTGAAGCCAAAGAATGGCAAAAGTTTAGTATTGCAATACATAATCTTGATTGTGATAACTTGTGGCAAATAGTTTTGTATATGGAAATATGATTATTACTAAGTAATTTTTATGCCATTGAAATTGTACATTGTAATCTCGTTGAAATCATCGTAAAACTCGTTAATGTGTTACTAGAAATCCAATCAAGGATTAGTAATAACTGTTTTGAAATCTGTCAAAACTTGTGTGAGTATTATATAAATCAAGTCAATGATTTATAATAATACTTTAGACATCCTTCTAAGAATCTAACATATGAAGATATGGAAGATTCTACAAGGATTTGGATAATCGAACATTAAATCAATCGTACACAAAATCCTAAAGTGATTCGAATAACGCTACAAGAGTAATAAAATAAGAACACTTATATATAGGAAGTACCAGTGGCGTATCCACCATGTTCTTATTTTATTACACCCGTTTCGTTATCTAAATCACAACTACCACATAATACATAAATCGTCAACTTGTCACCAACTTGTAAACATGCATTAAAGTACACAATGAATCCAAACAAGACTCCAATATTAGTACTTTAAACATCCCACGTATGTCTAGCTATGAAGATAGATAAATACTACAGGGATCCGGTTCTCATCACATTGTCTAGTCACATACGCATTAAAGTACACAATGAATCCAAACAAGGACTCCAATATTAGTACTTTAAACATCCTACAAGAATCAATCTATGAAGATAGATAGATGCTATAAGGATTTAGTTTCTGTCACATTGTCTAGTTAAATACGCATTTAAAGTACACAATGAATCCAAACAAGGACTCTAATATTAGCACTTTAAACATCCTACAAGAATCAATCTATGAAGATAGATAGATGCTATAAGGATTTAGTTTCTGTCACATTGTCTAGTCAAATACGCATTTAACGTACACAATGAATCCAAACAAGGACTCCAATATTAGCACTTTAAACATCCTAAAAGAATCAATCCATAAAGATAGATTGATGCTAAAAGGATTTGGTTTCTGTCACATTGAATCATTGTATCACAACATTCTAAATCCTAATGTGATTCGGGATAATGCCACGAAGGGTAATACAATAAGTACACTTATATATTGGAAGTACCAGCGGCGTATCCACCATGTCCTTATTGTATTACTCTAGTTTCGTTATCTAAATCACCAACAATCTACACATAAACCATAACCACCGTCTTGTAAAGTACTTCTTAAAAATCTCACTATGAAGATAGGAAGATCTAAGACTGTACTTCAAATATCCTACAAGAATCTAACTATGAAGATAGATAGATCCTATAAGGATTTGGATAACCATTGTGTTTGCATAATCGGAATAATACACATAAAAGCACTTAGTAAACACATATATGCCATACATTGTAAAGTAAATTGGTTACACATATGAATCACCCCAAAACATTTGAAAAGTGTAAAAGATGGGAACTATGTACTCACTTGGGATTGCGTATAGATCTTATTCAAATGGTATAACAAAGCTCAAAGGATCAAGAGTTCAAGTGTTGAGGTGGTTCCTAGTGTATCAGATACTATGTTAGTGTAACGGAACATAAATCGAGGAATAGGATAGAATGAGGTATTGTAAACCAAATGAGTGTTGGAACTCATATGATATGGTTTATCAAAGCCTACATTCTGAATTGAAACCTATACTATGTGCTTTTAACCCATTATGACCCGTTAAGGTAGTTTACGCTACTTTAACGTGTCATTTGCGCGAAACCGCATTCGGATGGTCTAACTAGCCCTATGATAAGTATTATATGCCCTAACATGTTTAATTATGTTGCATAATCAGTTTAGGTGTCAAAACATTGGTTACATATGCTTAAAATGAAATTACGTGCAAAAAGAGCATTTTGGTGATTTCCCTAAGGCATATAATCTACCTATCATTCAACTAATTAAACGATGTGACCATAAGGTATAACCTCGGAAGGTTATTCCCTATACAACTATGGTCACCTAATGTGTTTGGTCGGATCCTAATGATCGACCGAATGGGTCGGGTTCGAAAGTCCAAGCGGTTGTCGAGACCGCTTGACTTACGACCCTAAACAAGCGCTAAACTAAAAGTGACGAGTTAAACATGTTAAAACATGTTTAACTAAGTTAGAAAACTGATTTGATATCAAAACAAACTGTTTTGATACCCGAAAATTGTTTCGTCGTAAAATGCACATAAACGTGCATTTTGACCGAAACTTTGACTCGTCACTTCGACTAGTCAACGTGGTAATCAGTAGGTATAATAGCGAGGGACTATAACCATCGTGATTACGATCACGTTGCAAAGTTCAATTGAACTTTGACTTGACCAATTCATGGTCAAAACCGAAAGTCAAACGGTAGTCAAACTGTTTGACTTTCAGCTTGTAATTGCTGAAAAATAATGAACTAGCCATGAAAGAACACTTACAAATTGTTCTAAGGCTGGAAAATGACTAGAATACTCAGGTAAGAGACATCTAAGAGATGGTAGCCTTTACTTAGAGTGATGAGATTGAGAAAATGGAATGAGCAAGTTCTTGGGCAGATTTGGGGTCCTATTTATAGTTGTTGTGAAGCCATGAGATCATGCCATGTGGCATGTGTGTTACCCATGGCATTATCTCAACCATACAAGTGTGTGGTTATGTTTAAATGCCTTGGAGAAGGCTTTACTTGATCACCAAACAAAGAAAAACCATCAAACAAAACATGTTGCACCAAGCTGGAAGCTGAAAATCAAGTTTCTGTCGAAATATAGGGGTCGCGTGGCTCAACTGCACCACCCCTTAGGGGTTGCACGATGCCAAGGCTTGGCTGCAGGTTCAGAATTTCAGAAATTTACCGTTTCAGTCCCTGCACACTATTAAGTGTATTTTCAACGTGTTTAACCTCCGTTAAGCCATTTTCAAGGCTCTACAAGGATGTTAAAGTATAGGGGACTTGAAATATGCTTGGAATATCATGGATGTCAGTTCGTTTGGTCGTACGGTCGCGTTTTGCGGTTAATTACGACGGAAGTCGTAACGAACGCGAAAACGATCCAAATTGCGCAACGAATGGTATTTTTGCATTCCTATCACTAAAATAAAATATTTTAGTGATTACAAAAATTTTTGGATGTCCGGATATGGTCAGAACGCGAGATATGCATGAAAATGCAAACTTTCGCAGTTTTGACGCTTTTAGTCCCTTTGATCAAATAAGCGCATTTTCGCATACCGAGCCTCTCAAAACTTATTTCTAAGATATGTTAAGGGTATTTAAGGTATGTTTGGCTTTTGATCTTGTTCCAGAGTGTTCGTCGCTATGCGAATCGGCAGAGTTTTGCAGTTTGTCGCAAATAGTCCATGTGATCGAATAAACTTGTTTTTGTCGTCCCTAACCCTTCGAAGCTTATTTCTAAGTTAAGTAAAGGGTATTTAGGGTATGTGTAGCTTATGTCCTTGTGCTGGTGTGTACGTTGTGTTAAACGAATTACGTTTAAGCATCGGTTATCGGATTGCTTTCAAAGAATAAGTTTTTGAAAGCCCGAAATTTTGCGGTTAAAGTCTCCCCTACTTTAGGAAATTTCATCCTGAAATTTATTCGAAGGAGACCGTAGAGTGTAATTGAAATGATTGAAAGATAAGCAGAATGCTAGATCCCAAAGATGCGGAGCATCATTTGGTGTTTGGAAATTTTGGGGGATTCAAAATGTGATTTGGGATATTCAAAGTATCTCAAGGTATTTAAACTTTTCAAACTTGTGAATCTTTAAAAATGTCAACCAGTGTACAAAAATTGTTTGGCATGGCATTATGTTATACTAAGCTCTTAGTGTAATTCCTAGCAAACAAAGGGGTGTACATTCAAGCCTTGTCCATACGTACACGGTTTCTAACATCCCACGAGGTACATCCCATGTACCATGAGCATCTCATGCATAGGAGACGGGTCAACATACCTATGGCATCAAGGTCGTCACCTTTAACACCATAATATACTCCCAGTCGGCTCGATTTGAGTTAATGAATGTACTCGTCATCGTCCATTGCAAATAATCACACAAATAACAAATAATCACATAATCACATAATGGTCCAAGATAACATAAAATCACCAAGATCTTAGTAACGTTCTGAAGAATAACACAATAAGAACACTTATATATAGGAAGTACCATCGGCGTATCCACCATGTTCTTATCGCATCATACTCCTCCTGTTACCTTAATCACTCTAGATTTTATGCCACCATACTTAGCAAGGCTTACTATGATTCTCATGCGTCGAACCTCATAATTAAGTGTGCACCCATAATTACTCGTTTCCTCGCATGGTCCACAAAGCTCCTCTTGTTAAGCGAGGGTAAACAAATAATAAGGCCGAACTATCATCTAAATCAAATAAACATCGTCACAACACAGCATCTGTCAAATCGAATCGTGTTTTATACTAGCAATGATAGCACTACTTGTTTTTGCATATAACAAAATTAGTAGTAGATATTTCATTCTAGTACAAATGTTAATACATGTTTGATACTAACCAAACTGGTAGAATACAACATATATTAAGCATGTATTGTCAAAATAATGTAAACATATCAAGAAAATGTTTTCAAATCATGTGCTAGGTATGCTAAGTCAACATACTAAGCAACATGTATTTGAAAATTGTTTACTAAGTATGTTAAGTCAACATACGAAGCAAATTGTGTTTGTAATCATGTACTATACATACTAGATAAACAAATCGTGTATGTAATGTCACGATCACAAAATAGTAGTAACTTGCACATAGTATTTGTAGTGATCGTGTTGCCAAGTTCGTATGAATGCACTAGAGTGCAAATCATAGTATGCTAAATTACAAGATTTAGTTCCTAAAGAACGGAATCCTCAAAGTCGGCCTGTAGTTGTAATCACATATAGTGTAATCACATTGGAATTTGTAATTTAAATACGAATAATCAAGAATGAAGGAAAAACTTCTTGAAATTTATATTGTCATTACAAACGTAGTTGAAATATGTCCATTGTTTTCGAAAATAAACAGAATATGTAGAGGTTCAAATGATCATAAGTGCTTGATCATTAGCTTGAGCCTCATTGACATTTAACACTCGTCCATTAGCGTTGGAAAGCTTAGGGCAATTTCGCTTGAAATGATTTAAATCACCACAATTGAAACATGCTCGAGAGCGAGTTTGAGTAGGGGCTGCTCGGTTCTGGACACGACATGTCACAGCTAGATGTCCAAATAGACCACAGATTGTACACTAGCAGCAAGGAGAATTGATTGCGTGATGATAGTTGCAATGATTGCACCTAGGTTGCTTTCCATGAAAAAATCCCTTAAAGGGTACTGAGTTTAGTGGAATTGGTGCAGGAATTGCAAAATTATTTGAAGTCTTACGCTTCATAGAATTTTTAGAAGATTCAACCTTTGTCCCTTTTGAATTCTCCTTAGTAGTTTCAATGTTTCGTTTCTCGCCTCCCTTTCGAAAAAGTTTCCCTTTTCTAACCTGGGAGTCGGTTAGGGTTGCGGCTCATTCATTAGCCTCCCTAAGCGTTGCAGGTTTGCTGCCAGTGACAATAGGTTGGACAGGATCAGGTAGGCTATCAATGTATTTCTCAATGGCCCGATCCAAAGGTGTGACCATAGTAGGGCAAAGAAGGATTAACTGTTCAAATCGGTCAGTGTAGGCACGGTTTTCCCCACTATCTTGTTTAGGTAATATAATTCGTTTTCGAGTGCCCTTATTTCGCTTCGTGGGTAGAATTCTTTCTTCATAAGATTTTTAAATTCTTCCCACGTTTGTGCCATTGCTATATCGGCACCTCGGTATCTCATGATACCGTTCCACCAAGTGAGTGCTCTCCTTTGGAAAACACTCGAGGCGAACTCCACCTTGCGCTCACTGGGACACTGAACATGGAGGAATGTGCTTTCTATACTCTCAAACCATTGTAGGAGCCCAGTTGCTCCTTCAGACCCATTAAATTTGAGTGGTTTATCCGAGTTGAATTGTTTATAGTAACATGGCGATATAACATTGTTGTTATTGTTTTGGATTTGGTTGGCTTGGGTCACAATGCCTGGGAGTAAAGTAGCTAGATGCTGAGAAATCCTTGCTACCATTTCAGCGTTCCAAATGACGTCGCGGTGAGGAGGCATCTTGAAGGTATAGCTATAATGAAAATCAAATAAGTGAGATCCATCAAATTGTCATGAGTTTGAAACATTATTGTGTAGTGAAAATCTTGACTTGGTAAAAATCTCGTTCAAAAGTCTTGTTCTTGTACTTAGAAAATATAGTGTTGTGGATTTTGTTTTGAAACAAGAGTTGTTTGAAAAATAATCTTTTGTAATATTTTTGGATGAGAGAATACAAACCAAGTTAATGGTTTGTATTATAAATTCCTTACCTTTTAAAAATTTATTGTTTTTAGGATAAAATGTTTTGAATTAAAATTTTTAAAAGAGTTAATTACATAGTTAGTCCCTGTGGTTTGTACAAAGTAACATACTTAGGTACTAATAGTTTAAAATAACATTCTAGGGTATTAACTTTTCATTTTGTAACGTTTGGGGGTATTAAGCTTATTTGTAGGCTTAAAATCACATTCTGTTAGTACCTAAGTATGTTATTTTGTGCAAACCACAGGGACTACCTATGTTACTACCTTAGAAGTTAATACCTCCAAACGTTACAAAATGAAAAGTTAATACCCTAGAAGGTGATTTTAAACTATTAGTACCTAAGTATGTTATTTTGTGCAAACCACAGGGACTAACTATGTAATATAAAGAAACTTTGTGATTTAAAATTTTGAAAAATCTAATCCAAATGGTAAAAAATTTTGAAATTTTGAAAGACAAAAGGTAGTGTTTTGAAAATAAAATAGGATTACATAGTGTCGTGAAACAAAATGAAATTTGTTTCAAATGTTTTGGATACAAATATATCACCAAAGGTAATATAATGGAATAGTATCGCAAACAGAAATGTGTTTCAATTGTTGTGAATACAAACATATTATCGAGGGTAATATGGATGAGTAGTGTCACAAAGGTTGTAGTGTTTGGGAATCGTTCGACATGGTCAAGGTGGATAGGTTTTTATAATGTTTCACGGAGACATGCTTTAGCCTATAAGTGGACACTCACCCTAAGAGTTCCCAGGTAAGAGTGACTGGTCCGATAATGTGGATTTGTACAAACACTCAAGCCTTAGATAGAAAACACGGGGTACAGGCATCCACCCTTCGAGATTGCATGTGTTCACATTATTAAAACCCAAGATTTCATTGAAAAATGTTTGAGGAAAACATTTAAGAAATATTTTGATAAAAATTGTTTGAGATAAACATGTTGTGAAATATTTTGACGAAAACGTTTAAGAAAACATTTTGAGAAATATTTCAGTGAAAATGTTTTGAGGAAAACATTTTGAGGAATATCTTAAGGCATAAAGCCTAAGGGTTTAGGATAAATCATCTAAGGTTAGATGATCTGTAAATCATAGAGTAGTTATGGCACAAATAAGAACGAGGATTAGGATAGAGTTCCTAAGTCTACTCATGTTTGGGTCCTAGGAAGGTTATAGACTAGGTTTGGGGCATGCTAATAACCTAATTCCCTATAACCAGTGCTCTAATACCAATCTGTAACACCCCAATCGCATAATACAACAACACGCGGTGGAAATATCACGGAGTCACGTTACAAATTGCTCACAACTACCGGTACTAAATTGTTTTAATATTGTTAACATTTTTTTACAAAGAATACATGTGATTGTCTTTTTTATTAAAGAAGTCTAAGGCCTGGATGCAGTCCTATGCGTTGCATGCTTGAACAATCAAAATCCTGAAACATATGTGAAAAACAGTCAGCATAAAAATGCCGGCGAGTACATAGGTTTTGTTAGCCAAATAAATGACAAAAAGTTTGGTATTGCAATACTTTCACAACTACGAGAGCTGTCGATTGAAAATGAATCTTGAAGCCAAAGAATGACAAAAGTTTAGTATTGCAATACATAATCTTGATTGTGAAAACTTGTGGCAAAGAGTTTTGTATATGGCAATATGATTATTACTAAGTAATTTTTATGCCATTGAAATTATACATTGTAATCTCGTTGAAATCATCGTAAAACTCGTTAATGTGTTACTAGAAATCCAATCAAGGATTAGTAATAACTGTTTTGAAATCTGTCAAAACTTGTGTGAGTATTATACAAATCAAGTCAATGATTTATAATAATACTTTAGACATCCTTTTAAGAATCTAACAGATGAAGATATGGAAGATTCTACAAGGATTTGGATAATCGAACATTAAATCAATCGTACACAAAATCCTAAAGTGATTCGGATAACGCTACAAGAGTAATAAAATAAGAACACTTATATATAGAAAGTACCAGCGGCGTATCCACCATGTTCTTATTTTATTACACCTGTTTCGTTATCTAAATCACAACTACCACATAACACATAAATCGTCAACTTGTCACCAACTTGTAAACACGCATTAAAGTACACAATGAATCCAAACAAGGACTCCAATATTAGTACTTTAAACATCCCAGGTATGTCTAGCTATGAAGATAGATAAATACTACAGGGATCCGGTTCTCGTCACATTGTCTAGTCACATACGCATTAAAGTACACAATGAATCCAAACAAGGTCCCCAATATTAGTACTTTAAACATCCTACAAGAATCAATCTTTGAAGATAGATAGATGCTATAAGGATTAAGTTTCTGTCACATTGTCTAGTCAAATACGCATTTAAAGTACACAATGAATCCAACAAGGACTCCAATATTAGTACATTAAACATCCTACAAGAATCAATCTATGAAAATAGATAGATGCTATAAGGATTTAGTTTCTGTAACATTGTCTAGTCAAATACGCATTTAAAGTACACAATGAATCCAAATAAGGACTCCAATATTATTACATTAAACATCCTACAAGAATCAATCTATGAAAATAGATAGATGCTATAAGGATTTAGTTTCTGTAACATTGTCTAGTCAAATACGCATTTAAAGTACACATTGAATTGAAACAAGGACTCCAATATTAGCACTTTAAACATCCTAGAAGAACCAATCCATGAAGATAGATTGATGCAAAAAGGATTTGGTTTCTGTCACATTGATCATTGCATCACAACATTCTAAATCCTAATGGTGATTCGGGATAACGCCACGAAGGGTAATACAATAAGTACACTTATATATAGGAAGTACCAGCGGCGTATCCACCATGTCCTTATTGTATTACTCTAGTTTCGTTATGTAAATCACCAACAATCTACACATAAACCATAACCATCGTCTTGTAAAGTACTTCTTAAAAATCTCACTATGAAGATAGGAAGATTTAAGACTGTACTTTAAATATCCTACAAGAATCTAACTATGAAGATAGATAGATCCTATAAGGATTTGGATAACCAGTGTGTTTGCATAATCGGAATAATACACATAAAAGCACTTAGTAAACACATATATGCCATACATTGAAAAGTAAATTGGTTACACATATGAATCACCCCGAAACATTTGAAAAGGGTAAAAGAGGGGTACTATGTACTCACTTGGGATTGCGTATAGATCTTGTTCAAATGGTATAACAAAGCTCAAAGGATCAAGAGTTCAAGTGTTGAAGTGGTTCCTAGTGTATCGGATACTATGTTAGTGTAGCGCAACATAAATCGAGGAATCGGATAGAATGACGTATTGTAAACCAAATGAGTGTTGGAACTCATATGATATGGTTTGTCAAATCCTACATTCTGAATTGAAACCTATCCTATGTGCTTTTGACCCGTTAGGACCCGTTAAGGTAGTTTACGCTACTTTAACACGACATTTGCGTGAAAGTGCATTCGGATGGTCTAACTAGCCCTATGATAAGTATTATATGCCTTAACATGTTTAATTATGTTGCATAATCAGTTTAGGTGTTAAAACGTTGGTTACATATGCTTAAAATGAAATTATGCGCAAAAAAGGCATTTTGGTCATTTTCCTAAGGCATATAATCTACCTATCATTCAACTAATTAAATGATGTGACCATAAGGTATAACCTCAGAAGGTTATTCCCTATACAACTATGGTCACCTAATGTGTTTGGTCGGAGCCTAATGATCGACCAAACGGGTCGGGTTCGAAAGTCTAGCGGTTGTCGAGACCGCTTGACTTACGACCCTAAACAAGCGCTAAACTAAAAGTG